>VDFB02282508.1:0-44698 GCA_007258455.2 Sequoia sempervirens | reverse complement strand
AATAAACAGTCAAACAGATGGCTAACAAAATGATGAGAGATATGTGATTGTCTACACTTGCAGGTCATGACAAAAGACTGAAACATAGGACATGGGCATGCAAATGTGAGATGAATTAAAGATAGCAGTGCAATGGATGTATGCATAGACCAAAAGCCAAGAGTGATGAAATGTATGAAAGGCAACATATGGCAAAGAATATAAATTATCAGGCATGGAAGGCATTAGAAGCAGACCAATGAATATTAAAACATATTCAATGCAGAAAAGAGATTTTGGTAAATGAATATGTTAACAAATTGAATTGAAAATGGCATAATGGACAGTTTAATTTGTGAAGAATCAGAAGAAAGTGTTCCTATGTAAGTGACATAATTTGTGCCCACAAAGATATTGGAGTAAACACCTTATTTATTTTTTCTTTGATAACAAAAAGAGAATGGAACTGTAAGGAAAAGAAGATGATTTAATGAGGTTCTTGATAAGTTTCATAATGAAATGATAGATAAGTTGACAGATAAGCAAGGAGACATGAATGTGAAATTGCAAACAGCCTTAATGATGATATGGAAAGGTGTTGTGCATATGAATAGCATAGCTTTCCTAGGAACTATTAAACATTTTGTATACAGCAGTAGATGTATGGCAGCTCCTTAAAATACCATTTGGTAATTGATTGCTAATACTGATCTATAAACAGGGTGGTTATAGCACACACTGCTATTAGGAAATAGATATACTATATGTGATAAACTTCTTACAAATTCTTCATAAGCACTAGCACCACCTAACTAAGGATGTTAAACAATAAATGACATGTGCATATCAAGTAACAGAAATTTGCATGTTCACATGCAGAAATCAACAACAAAACACACACAAACTGAAACAACTCAGAATTGCCCTAGTGAAAACCCAATTTGGATTAGAAACTCCAGCCTAGAGAGCAACTACTCTCCATTCCACTATGTAAAAGATTGTTACAGATGTTTTAGAATACTACAAGGCATCAACAAGCTCCAACAACTTAGAGATCCCTAACTGCACTTGCAATACCCTCCAAGTTACACACAGACTTGCATGTATACTTGTATAGACAATAACAATTGCTTTACAGCACCAGAATGAAAGAGCTAAGTTTCTCCCAAACATGGAGAAGCAACTTCACCTTTCCCATAAATCCCCAAAGGTGGGAAGATGAAAGACCATGTGTCCTAACTGACAATGAAACACCAAATATTCTACACTTCAATTCACTACTGCACAGAGATGAGTTTGCTGCTTTACCAGGAAAAATGTTCACTGCTTTTAACAAATTTGCTTAAGGCAAACAACTATTTGCCAAGGAAATTGGCGAGATCGTCAAGGTAAACACATGTTTGCCACTTGTTGCAACTGGTGAACTCATCAAACTTAGTTTTTTGGGCCTTTTCTAGGTCTGCAACTTTGAATGGATGCTTCACAGAGGTGTCTCATACCATCTCTATTCCTTATTAGTCCTTTCCACATTCCTTTATGCCAATTTGATGATGAATTCTTCCTTTAGGCTTCTCGGTGACACTCCAACAAGCTGGAACAACTAAAACCCCAATGGTCTTGCACGCTTAAGACTCATTTTTTCAGATCACACCTCCCCAATTAGGAAGCTTTAGGTTCTCAAAAGCTCAATGGTTTAATGGAGAAGGGTTGAGGATATCTTCAACCCACTAAGGTGCCTTCTTGCCCTGTACCACAAGGTGGAAATCATCCAACACACTATACATTTTTGCCTCCAGCTAACCTGTTGTACTTGCTGCTCCTTGCACATATGAAACACTTCTCCAGCCCCATCAATTGCACCCTCAACCTCTAAGAACGCAATCCATCATGATTTTAGATTTCAACAAAGAGAAATGAAGAGTTTGTATCTCTGCGGTGATGAAATGAGAGAAAACTTGTCTTAAGTAACCAATGTTGCCAATTTCCAAAATCTTGGTTTTGTTGTTGAGAGATATTGGGAAATAATAGTACATTAGACAATAAATTGTCCTCATACCTTAGAGGATAGTATTAACCTTATTGGTAGTAAATCGAGGTAAGTATACTAACAACTAATCTCTAAGACGTAGGGTCAAAACAATCGTCACTTGGTTTAGAACTTCCAATTCCTATCAAAGTATCACATCTGAAGCTAATATCATCACAAAAAGGAGCAATATTTAGTTACAAATCTTAGTTTGTGAATGCTTGAGGACAAGCAACCTTGGGCAGGGTGGACTGTCATGCCCCTTGCTGGATAAATATACCAGCATTTAATTCTCCATGCTATATGCTGGCCGACCTTTAATGTTTTGACGCCACCTTAATAGAAATTAAATTTAAAATATATCCTAGCCAACGTCCTTTACACTATGCAAATCACAGATTCAACATATCGCCCAAGACAAAGACCATTTAATGTATAGTCTTAGGTTGGCCAAAGATAATAACAGGGAAGGATTAGGAGAAAGCAACGAATGCTATTAAGGACAAGGGCTGCGATTACATATAAGGAAGACAATAATTAAGTTAACAAGTCATATGTTAGAGAACGGTTAGTAAATGAATAATTAATATAAGGCAGCGATCAGAAATAAAAAGACAACCATTAGTAATTAGTGAAAGGCTGCAATCAAGGGACATCAGTTAATTATAGAGAAAAGTCACCTCCATTCCTAAGGCATCCAATTGAATATATGAGGGAAGACACATTGTTTGCAAGGAAGGGGGAATGACTCAGGAATAAATCTGCCTACAGAAAGGCAACAACTACAGATAAAAACAGTAATTGATATGCACTTAAATATATATGCATTTAATATAATATATTATATGGCAGGGCATCGATTTAGAGAAGAGAAAGATACACAGCGGCTGAACAAAAAAGGGATCAGAAAAGTGATCACAAGGAACCCGGCCAATCCACCATAGCAGGTTGACAACTATTTAATATATATATATATAGATACTCGGGTATTTTCTGCCATTCATTATCTTACATCTGTATAAATATTGCCATGCATAATGAAAGAATTATTTAATGTATGATTTCTTATGATAGAATAGAAGATATGTTTTTGATTGTTTGGAACCCACCTTGTAGGAAGAGCCTGGGGTGTAAGCAAAAGGGGTAAACGAGGCTAGTAGGTAGCCAACCAGAGGACACTTACACAGAGAGCCAAGTTACCCACTTATGGCCCCCACCAACTCCACAAGGTGGCAAGTGTCTTCAGGGGGTTGGGACACTGATGGGGAAAGCAAGTACAAGCCGCCAAGGGAGAGGGTTGTGGTATACACCCTCTTAGGCTTGGTGTAGAAAAGGCTTCAGGCAAACCCATCATGTCCCTTCTCCCAAACCCTAGCTTGCTTGCATTAATGATAATCTATGATGTGATGTAATTACCTAACTTTATTAATTATATATACATATATTTGCATATATTGTTCATGTGGTGATTGTAGGATTCAAACCCAAGATTGCATTATTAAAGAGATATTTATTTGGTAAGACAAACCCCAACCATAATTTGCTGCAATTTGTGATCAATAGGCAAAGTCTAGGGAAAATTAGGAAAGGAACATTACAGTTGGTGAGGAGTAAGTTAGTGCAAATGAAGTAAACCTCCATTTGGGACACCCATTGGTCCAATTTTTATGTACTTAGCTATATGGTTGGAGATCTATCATGGCCTCAACTTTGAAGAATTTCTCTGATTTCAAAGACTTCGCTTGCTCTACCCCTACTTTCTTGGATTCACCTTATTCAAGGTGCTCCTTGGAAATGTCCATTTTTGCTATCAAGGCAAGCATCATATTTTCCAACCTATCAAGATACCCTTCTACAATGAATAGTTTGGCCACATACTCTTCCAACCTCCAAAACCTTGCTTCTAAATCATCTTCTCTCACTATAGTCGTTATCCTCACTATTCTTAATCAATCTCTTGACTTAGAGGCAATAAACTTCCTTTCCCACTTGATCTCTTGGACAACATACACTTGTAACCCCTGCAATCATGCAAATAAGCAAAAAACCCAAAGGATGCAACTGCTCTGATATCACCTTGTTAGTGTGAACATGGTACTTTATCTAACTAGTTCAATTACTAGCTAGTTATCCACTTAAGTACTCATTACACTAGATTAAGTTTACTTGGGGATAAGGTTGTTGGGATTTAATGACCCTAAGTTGTCACACCTCACAGGATGACAACACTTGTCACAATCTTATTACATCCTATCTCTCCACTTGTCCTATTTAACCAATGGGTTCCCCTTGTAATCTCAATTCTCAAGCTCGTTGTAAGTTTTACATTCTCTTGAGTAGAATATAGTTTATTCTTGCTTATTTCTGATTTTTAAATTTGCTTTCCTTCATTCATTTGCATCCTAGGTAGGCTTTTCAACCAAATCTTACATGGTACCAGAGTTATTGTGAGTTGTGGGTTAGCAATATTTTGATAAATCTTGGATTGTAGAGCTATTATTTTTCAAAGCACATGAGTATGCTCTTCTCTTGCATCCTTGGATGATCTAGAGAATCAGTAAAGTGTGGAAAAAAAACCAATTTCTAAGGGGATTCAAACACTGACTTGCCAGTTGCAGGTTTTTTGAAGCTTCCTAAAGAAATTATGAGCTCACCATTGAGTCCAAAGCAGCTAAGAAAGTCAAATATGCCCTTTGTTTCACTTGAATCAAACATCAAAGGCCAGATTTGCAAAGGTTTGAAGTAGGAGGTTCATTGTCAAATCCAACAACAAGCTGCAATTTTGAAGCATTTTTCGGTCAAATCTAACCCTCCATTGCGCTCAGAAGGTCTAAAAACCTTAAAATCAGCTATCAAAACATCGATTTTCGACGAAGTTGCCAAGTGAGGCAAAAAAATATTGTCCAAAGCGTTCTACGCCCATGGACGTACAAGTCTGAGAAAAAATATACATATATATTAATTATTTTTCATTTTATTTTTTGTTTTGTTTTGAAATAATAAAAATTTTGAAAAGAAAAATAACATTACAAATATTTTTTAAAAAGAAAATCAATAACAAAACAAAACAAAAAAATTAATCGCAAGTACCTGCACAAGCCCTACAGAAGGGGTAACGCAAGGCATCCAAAGGTACCTACTGGCTCCCTTCAAGCCTCGTGCCCTATACAAGGCCACAGCCCTTACAAGGGTCTGCAAACCCTTGTCATAGGGGTTGGGGTAAGGCTTCAACCCCACAATCCCCTACACTTCGACCCTCAAGCCTATTTCTAGTTTTTTAATACTTTTTAATATTCAAAAAAATATAAACTTTTCAATCCCTCCGACAATTTTAGTGCCCCCACCAAATTTGGTGGTTATTTTGGCAATCCCACCAAATTTAATGATCACTAATCTTGTTTGGAAGTTTTCTAACTTTGGCGAAGATTTAAACTAGCTAGAGGGTATCTAAACTTGGCAGACAACCTAACTTTGGCGAAAGGAAAAACTTTTAAGTGATACCCCCTCTTCGTTGATAGAATGGTTTTTGAAGACAAACTTTGACAACTCATAACTCGGACTCCAGACCTCCGATTTTAGTGCAATTTTTTTTATTTGGGCTAATTTTTCACATGATACGCATTGGTGAAGATGGTTTTAGATTTTAGTGGACAAATTTTTCAGAAAATGCAGATTCTCACAGAGGACACAACACAATTCTTGTTTTGAGAACTTCAAAGCTGCATAACTTTTGCATAGAACCTCGGATCAAGGCAATTCTTTTTTTGAAAGTGCATGATTTTTTATGTACTTCGCAGCGGTGATGTTTATTTCATGTGCTATTATACCAAAATTATACTTACAACATATGCTCATTCCTTGAGGATTTGTAAGAGCATTGAAGTCTAGTCCACTGAGTGTTTTTTTTTGTAGAAATTTGTAATTGCACTAAATATAAAGTGCCAAATCATTTTTATTTGGGGGCCCTCTTTGATTGAGTGACTCGGGAGGGTCTCTTGTTGTATTTGTGATTGTACATCTCTTCTACTTTGTGCTCTATTTTTCCTTCACAGATGGGTACATTTAAGTTTCCATTGCTAACACCATACAACTACAATACAGGGCATCAAAATGCATGGAACGCATTAATGCAACTAGAATATACACCTTATGTTGAAAAGAAGATAATCGAACCCACAAATGATAAGGAAAAGTTACTCTAGATGCTTGAACATTCAAAAGCTCTTGGTTGTTTAAGAAGTTTAGTTTCCCTTGATATTACGTTTCAAACTAAAGGATGTACAAATTCACATGATGCATGGGAAAAAATAAAAACTCTATATGGTACAATTGATGAAGTTTGAGTTATCAAATTGACAATAAACTAATGAGTCTTGCCCAAAGTCCTTTGATAACATCTAGGACTACATAACAAAGGTCAATGACCTTAGAGCACAAAGTAAATCTTGTGGCTTAGAGAAGAAAGATATTCAACTTGTCTACAGTACTCTCAACAAACTTGGACCTGAATATGCAGCATTTGTTTCTAGCTTTTACACTCATAGGTTGACAATGGAATCTACATTCACTACACCTTCTTATGCTTCCTTTTTTGAAATGTTGATGCAAGAACAAGGAAAGCTTCTTTCCATGGGTCTTCTTTAGCCTTCATAGTCACAAGCTTTGTTGGCTGATCAACCAAAGGGTCTAAAAGAATCGAGGAAACCTAACAAAAAACAAAAGCAGTTCAAGAAGAAGTCACACAAAGCTCAGGCACAATCATCTTCTACGACAAAAATAGACTCTAACTCATAGTTGAAAAACTCGGACTCAGCAATAACTCGGTAGGCGCAATTTTTTTGAAAACTCGAGACTCGGCAAAAACTCAGGGAAAAACTCAGCAATAACTCGGCAAATAACTTGTTTTTTAAATTTGATAAAATTTTAATTATCAAATTTAAAAGGCTCAAGTCTTTTAAATTTGATAAAGTTTTATTTATATTTATCAAACTTAAAAGGCTTAAGTCTTTTAAATTTGATAAAATTTTATTTATCAAACTTAAAAGGCTTAAAGTCTTTTAAATTTGATAAAATTTTATTTACCAAATTTAAAAGGCTTAAGTAATAGATATATTTAAATTTAAGACTTTTAAATATATTTAATATTTATTACGATATTATATTTATAAGTATAATATTATAAATTTAATAATATTATACTATAACCTTTAAATTAATAAATAAATTTAAAAGCGCTTTTTTTTTGTATTGAATATCGTAGAACCAAATGTTGATGTTCTGGTAGCTTCGGGAGGTATTATCCCAAAAAGAATTCATTGAAGGCAAGTCAGCCAAATCACAAGCATTTATTCCATAAACATTTATTCAACTTGTTGTGGTCGGCTCAAGTGAAGCTTGACACTTGGGCTTGTATAAATGGAGAGAGACTCTCCTCATTCAGACATACATTCAATTCAACAATTCAATTTTCTAATCTGCAGAAGCAAGTTTGACATTCACGAAGGAGATTCGCTTATTCTTTGTTGCTTAAAAATTTACACTATCTATAGTGCTGGATTATTTTGTTATATTCTGCCTCTC
Source organism: Sequoia sempervirens (assembly GCA_007258455.2). Classification (NCBI taxonomy): domain Eukaryota; kingdom Viridiplantae; phylum Streptophyta; class Pinopsida; order Cupressales; family Cupressaceae; genus Sequoia; species Sequoia sempervirens. The sequence continues at coordinate 37,113 of VDFB02282508.1, read as the reverse complement.
TAGGCCTAGTTTTGGAATGCTATTTTTGCACTATTGTATCTGATCTATAAGTGATTAAATTCCTACTAGGTTTTTCCCTTGAGTAGAAGGGTTTTCCCAGGATAAATTGTTGTGTCTTCTGTTCTGTGTTATGTTTTTCTGCTTTGCATATCTGATCTGAAAAATTAACATGGTATCAGAGCAGGTTCAAGAAATCTGATCAAATTTGACTAAGCAAAAACTCCAAGTTGTGTGGAACTGAACAATTTTGTGCTTAGGGCGGGTGGAGGAACTTTGAGAGCATAGGACTCATGGAATCACGATTGGACTAAGTCTTGTGATTCTGCCTGAGACGAAAACCTTAGCAGATCTCAACAGGGTTGAGTCGATTTCTAAGGCGGAATGAAGGAGAAGCGCTTGCTTTGTGGCAGAGCCACAGGCTCGCACCACTTGTGAAGTCTTTAGCTATTGAAGCAACATTTCATAAGGTCTCTGCTGGAAGCGACAACTCTCTACCATCCACTTGTAGCATTACTGGCAAGGAGTTGAGAGGATACGCGGGTGGCGCCACTGGAAGGGCATCGGCCAATGCAAGGTTTCGCCTAGTCTTCTATTCCGAGCACATCACTAGCCACGTAGCGTCTCCATTGAACCGAGATTACCGATTAATTCGATGACCAATTAAGTTGCGATCTGAGAGCCCATTGATGATTGTCTTCCAGTTGCAAGAGATATTGTAGTCAACCTCTTATCTTTTGCGTTGTAATAATCGCACTCTCAACCATTTCCAATTTTGTGAGTTGACCACCATTTGAGGCGCCACAAAAGCACAAAATCAAAAGTTAATAACGAATTGGTGTTTCCGCAAGTCTACAGAGGTATTGAGTGTTTCAAATGATCAAAGGCCCTGTTCATTATAACCGATGAAGATCCTGTACATGCAGCAAGGAGCTTATATCTTATCGGGCCAGTAAGTAATACGTCTCTCTGGTTTTCAATCAAGAGACTTCACTGTTTGCTGAGGATTTGTAAGTGAATTTGTGACGAGTGGCCCAATCTCTGTTAATGTGCATAACCAATACATTCCATCAGATCTATTGAGTATTGTGATCAGTATTGTTGTTTATAAATTTGATATCAATCTGAGTATTATACTGCCCTCTATTATGATTCACTATTGTCTATGAAATTAGCGTATTTCATTAATACATCTCAAGTCTAAGTGTTAACTTCTGATAATTGTTGTCGAGTATCAGTGAGCATTCATCATTGTAGTGTGAGACTTATCGGTGAAGAAGGTTGATCGCTCCATCCTCGAGATAAGAATCAGGCTAGTGCTTGAAGATAAATCTAGAGCTTAATGTAGATAGGATTTAAGGGGAGGAACATTTCCTATGGATGCATATATCTCTGACTCTTCGGAGAGGTGAGTGTTGGAGGATTAAATTCATAATCCTCAAACAACTGTGCGATTACTGGCATATCAAGTGATACAGTTGTTTATTTTAAACAGTGATTTCACACTATTATGTGGTCTACTGCAAGTGTCATTGGAGGCATAAAGAGCATCATCTGTGGTTGGGATCCAGTGCACTATTCTAGAGCCATCATGTTACATCCCTTACTTTGAGACTATGAATTTGGTTATGTATATTTGGATGCAAAGTTAGTTGCAAATAATTGTTTCCATGTGAATGTGAAATTGAGAATAGAATAGATAATTTACTTATCTTAACTGTAAGTTAACAATCTTTATATGTGTAATGTCCCCTTCTCATCAGTGATTAGCTTTGCAGTTCTTCAGTCTATTCCGGAACCCGTAGACTGGGATGAGGTGAAAATTAGGGTTTCTTGGGCTTGGTTTTCTGTGGCATTCATATTATTTACTATTTTTAGTAAATGCTAATTGTGGCAGTTGCAATTGTCTATTCTTAATCTTTAGCAGTTGGAGCAGTGTTATATTTTGGTTTGGTCTTCAGTTGGCAAAAATATTAAATTAATGGCATTTTATTCTATTTCACTGTTGACCCCCACCTTGGCCTAAGGAGTTAACATAAAGTTGTTTTAAAGTGGGGCCATGAAGGGTACGCCCTCATCAAAAGATTAATTAATCTTTATTCAAATATTTCTTTATCTTGAAAGGGACGCCACTTTTATTATTTTGAATAAAGTGCAATTTGTGAAGGCCTTTTGGGGCGCCACTTGAGAAGTTGATTGGTCTTGAGAATTGGAGGAGTCTCTTGTGTCTTTTGAGCTGCTTCTCAGGCGTTTGAAGAGTCTTGTTGAGTTCTTATTTATTGAAGGTTTTGGCTCCAGCATTATCATCCATCAATTACCTTACTGTTATGCTGTCAAAATGACTATGGACATTTTGCTATTGCTTCGAGGATGCTACCTCCTAGCCCATTCCCAATTTCGTGTTTGAAATACAACACCTAGTTGGAACATTGCTGCTTCTCACATCAGACTAGCAGATTGAGCAATAAAGGTTGAAAATTTTGGTGAATTCTACAGTTTTGAAGTTCCTGGTTTTGCTACAGCTGAAGCTGTTTTCTGTTCATATCTTGCTGAGTGATTTTTATTTCGTTCTGGGTGTTTGAGCAATCTAATTGTTGACTGGAGGCGCCAACTTCCACCAAAAATCAGATTTTATTTTGAAGTTGTTGATTTTATATTGCAAAGTCGATTTCTCAAGGAGGCCGTACTTTTTTCATTGCATTGGGAATTGTGCCATAAATTAATGAAGATGATTTGCTGCTGTTTTTCTCTCCTGGTTTGGTCGCCTATCTTCTGAGATTCATTTGCAACAGATTTCAGTCAATTCGGAGGTTAAATGAGTGAGTTATGAGTATTTTACTGTTTTCCAGTTTGCTGTTATAAATTTCCAGAACTCAGGAATTTGCATCAGATTTATCAGTTTCCAGTTTAATCATTTTTTCAGTCATTGGAAAGCAAAGAACATTGTTAGAATTCATTCTTATATCCATATCTCACTTCTTTATCATTGTAATTCATTTATTTGCAGTCAAGTTGAAATTGTAAGGTTCTGATTAGTAGTACTAATCTAACCGTTATTATTGCTGCAACTATTTGATTTAAATTCTCATTAAAGTCCCCTGGATGGTTTACCGCCAGTGTGGTTAAAATTGTTTGTAAATCTTGTACCCACTTAAGTGGTGAATCCCCACAGTTCTGTGGATGCCCGCCGCAGCGGATGAATTGCTTTCATTTGTAATCTTTTCCCCCCACTGTTTGGTGGTAGCGTGGAATTATTTCTCATGGCTGGTTATCCGCCTGATAGTTCTTAATTTCAATTTCTAGACTCCGTCATATGTTAGCACCTCGCCCTCAGTGGGATCTTGAGTGCACATTCTTGACGTTGAGTAGTTCTTCTATTCAAGTTCAGTATCTTCCATTCAAGTTCAGATTTTGATTTGAGGCTAACGCTAATCCAATCATCTATTGCTGGTTATTTTGTGTTATTCCTTCGAAAAAATTGGTTAGCATATTTCAGTGGTATCAGAGCAGAAGACCCTGCCATCCTGTGGCAGATTGCAGTAGTTAACTGATGAGTGAAAAAAACACTAGGCCATACACCAGAAGTCAGGCCAGAAATCAGCATCAGTTTCCGCCCGTTCCAGAGGCAGATACCTTCTCAAAAGCTCTAAGAGACCTTGGTAAAACAGTGGAAGGTTCAGATAATTCAGTGGAAGTGGTTGATCACACAACTGTAATAATGTCAGATTCAGTAAGAAGAGATAATGAAGAGAGGGATAGAGTGGAGAAGAAGTTTGACGGGATGATAGACATGATGTCCCGTTTATTATCCAAGTTGGATCAGCAAGCAGCTCAGAGTATTATTCAGCCCCAAAATAACTCAGCTGGAGAAAGTAGTGGAGTAAATGGAAATAATAATAGTGGCAGTCCTGAGGTGAATACTAGAGACAGAATTGTAGGTCAGCATACTACAATTCATAGTGGGTCATCTTCTAGACCCCTCTTTCCCGTTTTCACACCAAGGGAAGAGCAACAACCAGTTGAGGCTACCCCAAACTTTGCTGATGATGCTCGTCAAGCTTATATGGAGTATGTTTCTTTACCTCTTGACTTGAGAGGAGCATGGACCTTTGATCAATTCATGAATCAAAGGAGTCGGAGAAATGGTGGTAGGAATGATCAACGTCCTCCTGCAGGCCCTAGAAATGATTTTTACCAAGCATTGGGAAAGATCACTATGGAACATTTTGATGGTAGTAACAAGTGTACAGCCAGGTCATGGGTGCAAAAGTTAGACAACTACCTCTCTCTTAGACCTATGCCGGAAGAAGATGCTATCAAATTTGCTACCTTGCATTTAGATGGCATAGCTCATGAATGGTGGACTCACGGTTTGGTCACTCTTGGCCATAACCTTATTCGCACATATGGAGAGTTTACCAATAAGCTGATTGAGAGATTTGACACCAAAGATCCGGAATTGAAATTTAGAGAATTGGCACAGTTGAAACAGCAAGGATCTTTAGAAAGTTATGTGGCTGATTTTCAGAGGTTGTCAGTAATGGTGCCAAACATTACTGAAAGAAGATTTGTAGTACTTTTTGCTGAAGGTTTAATGGAGCCTTTGAAGGGTTGGGTCAAAGCATTTGATCCTCCAACACTAGATGAAGCTATCAAGAAAGCTAGGAGCATGGAGTTGGCAGCCCCAAGGCCTAAATTTCACTCAAAACCATTCAGCCATAAGAAGGATAAAAAGTTTTCTTCAAATCTGCCCAAGAAGTTTCCACCAAGGCTGTCCGAAGAGCTCAAAGAACAGCTTAGAAAGGATGGAGTTTGCTTCACTTGTCGTGAGCCTTGGGTGAAAGGCCACCGTTGCTATGGAAGAGGCAAAGTAGTTCAAATGGAGGGCTATTCTGATTATGGATCAGAATCTGATTCGTCTGATCAGCAATACGAATCAGCAAGTAGTGAAGGTGAAGAAATTCAAGAAGACAAGTCCGAAGAAGTTGGAGATGGAAGTGCTTTTGCACAACTATCTAGTTTTCAAAAGAATGAATCTTTTAGGGTTCATGGAGTTGTAAATTCACAAAGGATAGTTGCTCTAATTGATACCGGAGCAACTCACAATTTTATTGATGAAGGGCTAGTTGCTAGAAAGGGTTTGAAGACTGAAGATTTTGATGGTTTCAAAGTAATGGTTGCTGATGGTTTCACTATATCTTGCATAAGGAGAATTCCTAACCTATCTTTGCAATTAGGGAATCATGAAATTAAGGATGATTTTTATGTGGTGGGTATAGGAGACACTGATGTTGTGTTGGGCATACAATGGCTGCGATCTCTTGGTGAGATCACTTTGAATTTGCAAACCATGGAGCTGAAATTTCAGTCAAATGGAAGGAAGGTTGTTTTAAGAGGGATGTCAAATGGAGGCCCTCGAATTGTTTCTTTGAAAAGGATGGAAAGGCTGATCCGCCATGATCAGGTTGAATGGGCTGCTGAATGTATGGTTTTACCAGCTGATCCGGTTGAGGAAAAAAGGCAATATCATCCTGATATTCAAGCCTTACTTTCAAAGAAAAGCAAAGTCTTTGGAAGCTTACCTCCTGGAAGACCTCCTGAAAGAGGTTCTGAGCATGTGATTGAGTTAGAAGAGGGAGCAAAACCAGTTATTACTACACCTTACCGCTATCCAAAGAGGCAGAAAGATGAAATTGAAAAAGCCATCAAGGAGCTGTTGGAAAGTGGTTTTATTAGACCAAGCAAGAGTCCATTTGCTTCAGCAGTAGTGCTGGTCAAAAAGAAAGATGGTACAATGCGTATGTGTGTTGACTATCGCGCATTAAATCAGAAAACCATCAAGAATAGATATCCTATCCCTAGGATTGATGAGCTTATTGATGAGCTCCATGGGGCAATGTTCTTCTCAAAGATTGATCTTCGTTCGGGCTATCACCAAATCAGAATGAGGGAGGAGGATATTGAAAAGACAGCGTTTAGATGCCACTTTGGGCACTTTGAATTCCTTGTCATGCCTTTTGGTTTGACAAACGCACCAGCCACATTCCAATCTTGTATGAACAAGATTTTTAGACAGCAGTTGAGGAAGTTTGTGCTCATCTTCTTCGACGATATTCTCATATTCAGTAAGTCATGGGAAGAGCACCTTAAGCATTTGGAAGAAGTGCTTAACATTTTAGAGGCGGAATGTTTATTCGCCAAAGAGTCAAAGTGTGAGTTTGGGATGGATGAACTTTTATACCTTGGCCACATTATCAGCTCAAAGGGTGTGAAAGTGGATCCAGAAAAGATAAGGGCCATTCTTGATTGGCCAACTCCAAAGACTATTTCTCATTTGAGAGGGTTTTTAGGGTTATGTGGATTCTATAGAAGATTTGTAAAAGGTTATTCTCATCAAGCAGCACCTTTGACAGATCTTACAAAGAAAGGAGCTTTTCTTTGGACTAAGCAAGCACAAGAGGTTTTTGATAAGTTTAAGCAAATCATGAGTTCGTGTCCTGTGTTGGCACTTCCGGATTTTTCAAAACCTTTTGAATTACAATGTGATGCTTCAGGAGAAGGAGTTGGAGCTGTCCTAATGCAAGACAAACACCCTATTGTCTTCGAGAGCAGAAAGTTGAGAGGGGCAGAAAAAACTTACTCTATTTATGACAAAGAGATGCTTGCCATCATGCATGCTTTGTCTAAATTCCGTCAATATTTGGTGGGAAGTAAATTTGTTGTTAAGACTGATCACAACAGTCTTAAACATTTTATGCGCCAAAAGGAATTGAATGAAAGGCAGCAAAAATGGGTAAGTAAACTCCAAGCATATGACTTTGACATTGAATATGTCAAAGGAAAAAATAATATAGTTGCTGATGCTCTCTCTAGAAGGCCTCATTTGCAATCAATTTGTGAGTTATCAGCTGATTGGAAAGAATTAATTGCTGCTGATTATGTTAAAAATCAGTTTGCAACCAGCTTGTTAGAAGGTCATTTGGTTGATGAAAGGTATAAGTTGGTTGATGGATTAATTTATTACAAAGATAGAATCTTTTTAGTGCAAGAATCTAAGCTTAAGAAAAAGATTCTACAATCTTTTCATGATGTTCCCCTTGCTGGTCATCAAGGGATTTTCAAGACCTATAAGCAGATTCGTGAAAGATTCACTTGGAAAGGTTTGAAAGATGAAGTCTTGAATTATATTAGGGAGTGTCCTATTTGTCAAAGGAATAAAAATGAACACTCTTTTCCTGCTGGTCTGCTTCAGCCCTTACCTATTCCAAATCAGAAGTGGGAAAGTATTGCCATGGACTTTATCACAGGGTTGCCCAAGGTGCAAGGACGTGATTGTATATTTGTTGTGGTTGATAGACTAACGAAATTTGCTCATTTCTTTGCTGTTACCACTTCATTTATAGCAGCTCAAGTGGCTGAGTTGTTTTTTAGAGAGGTGTTTCGTTTACATGGGTTGCCTAGAACAATTGTCAGTGATAGGGACAGCAAGTTCCTAAGTGTTTTTTGGCAGGAGATATTCAGATTGAGTGGGACAGTGCTCACTCCAAGCACAAGTTATCACCCACAAACCGATGGGCAGTCAGAAATTGTTAACAAGTGGTTAGAGGGCTACTTAAGGAACTATGTGTCAGGACAGCAGCGAGCTTGGATTAAATGGCTTCATTTAGGAGAGTATTGTTATAACTCTTCTTATCACATGTCAATTAAGATGTCTCCTTTTAAGGCTCTTTATGGTTATGAGGCTACTAACTTTGTTGATCTAGTGTTTGGTGATAGTAGAGCCCCACAAGCATTGGATATGTTACAACAAAGCCAAGACATCTTGAAAACTCTTAAGGAAAATCTGCAACAAGCTCAAAATCAGCAGAAGTTATACGCTGATCAGCAGCGTGTGGAAAGGTCTTTTGAAGTTGGGGACATGGTCTATTTGAGGCTTCAGCCATATAGACAATCTTCTCTCAAGAAGAGTGGTGCAGAAAAGTTGAAGCCACGCTTTTATGGTCCTTTCAAAATCACCAAAAGGATTGGTGAAGTTGCTTATGAGTTGGAACTTCCAGCTGAAAGCAAAATACATAATGTTTTTCATGTGTCTCGCCTCAAGAAGGCAATTGGACACAATGTGGTGGCTACATCAGAATTACCTCCATTGGATGAGGAAGGTCATTTAGTGTTGATTCCAGAAGAGATCCTTGACACTAGAGAACGTTCTTTGAGAAGAAGGACAATCAAAGAATATTTGGTTAGATGGAGGAATTTGCCTATTGAAGATGCTACGTGGGAAGGTGAACAGATTTTGTTGCATCCATCTTTGCAGTTGCTTGGGGACAAGCAATTTCGAGGAGGGCGGACTGTAATGTCCCCTTCTCATCAGTGATCAGCTTTGCAGTTCTTCAGTCTATTCCGGAACCCGTAGACTGGGATGAGGTGAAAATTAGGGTTTCTTGGGCTTGGTTTTCTGTGGCATTCATATTATTTACTATTTTTAGTAAATGCTAATTGTGGCAGTTGCAGTTGTCTATTCTTAATCTTTAGCAGTTGGAGCAGTGTTATATTTTGGTTTGGTCTTCAGTTGGCAAAAATATTAAATTAATGGCATTTTATTCTATTTCACTGTTGACCCCCACCTTGGCCTAAGGAGTTAACATAAAGTTGTTTTAAAGTGGGGCCATGAAGGGTACGCCCTCATCAAAAGATTAATTAATCTTTATTCAAATATTTCTTTATCTTGAAAGGGACGCCACTTTTATTATTTTGAATAAAGTGCAATTTGTGAAGGCCTTTTGGGGCGCCACTTGAGAAGTTGATTGGTCTTGAGAATTGGAGGAGTCTCTTGTGTCTTTTGAGCTGCTTCTTAGGCGTTTGAAGAGTCTTGTTGAGTTCTTATTTATTGAAGGTTTTGGCTCCAGCATTATCATCCATCAATTACCTTACTGTTATGCTGTCAAAATGACTATGGACATTTTGCTATTGCTTTGAGGATGCTACCTCCTAGCCCATTCCCAATTTCGTGTTTGAAATACAACACCTAGTTGGAACATTGCTGCTTCTCACATCAGACTAGCAGATTGAGCAATAAAGGTTGAAAATTTTGGTGAATTCTACAGTTTTGAAGTTCCTGGTTTTGCTACAGCTGAAGCTGTTTTCTGTTCATATCTTGCTGAGTGATTTTTATTTCGTTCTGGGTGTTTGAGCAATCTAATTGTTGACTGGAGGCGCCAACTTCCACCAAAAATCAGATTTTATTTTGAAGTTGTTGATTTTATATTGCAAAGTCGATTTCTCAAGGAGGCCGTACTTTTTCATTGCATTGGGAATTGTGCCATAAATTAATGAAGATGATTTGCTGCTGTTTTTCTCTCCTGGTTTGGTCGCCTATCTTCTGAGATTCATTTGCAACAGATTTCAGTCAATTCGGAGGTTAAATGAGTGAGTTATGAGTATTTTACTGTTTTCCAGTTTGCTGTTATAAATTTCCAGAACTCAGGAATTTGCATCAGATTTATCAGTTTCCAGTTTAATCATTTTTTCAGTCATTGGAAAGCAAAGAACATTGTTAGAATTCATTCTTATATCCATATCTCACTTCTTTATCATTGTAATTCATTTATTTGCAGTCAAGTTGAAATTGTAAGGTTCTGATTAGTAGTACTAATCTAACCGTTATTATTGCTGCAACTATTTGATTTAAATTCTCATTAAAGTCCCCTGGATGGTTTACCGCCAGTGTGGTTAAAATTGTTTGTAAATCTTGTACCCACTTAAGTGGTGAATCCCCACAGTTCTGTGGATGCCCGCCGCAGCGGATGAATTGCTTTCATTTGTAATCTTTTCCCCCCACTGTTTGGTGGTAGCGTGGAATTGTTTCTCATGGCTGGTTATCCGCCTGATAGTTCTTAATTTCAATTTCTAGACTCCGTCATATGTTAGCACCTCGCCCTCAGTGGGATCTTGAGTGCACATTCTTGACGTTGAGTAGTTCTTCTATTCAAGTTCAGTATCTTCCATTCAAGTTCAGATTTTGATTTGAGGCTAACGCTAATCCAATCATCTATTACTGGTTATTTTGTGTTATTCCTTCGAAAAAATTGGTTAGCATATTTCAATATGGCAAGTGAATTTCTTGTTCACGCAAAATTGAATATGTTCATGAGTTGATATTTAAATGCAAATTTATAAAGCCGTTGGGAACATTCTAACCATAATACTTGTCAGTGGATGCAGGACTGTCGTATTAAAATAATATTCTTTATTTATTTATTAATGCTCAACTATGTAAAATATTGTAAAATATCTAGATAAGATCGTCTTAGTTGTTCGAGATCTTATCTGAAGTTTCTTTTAGAAACTTCCTGCTTTTTCCTGAGATAAGATCGTGTTTGATCTTATCCTGTAACATCTTGTAAATTATTTATTGAGTACATTGCTCATTGTTAATACATAGAATATTTTACCAATTACCTGTGTAATATGGTATCAGAGCCAGCACGAATTTTTAATTCATAAAAATCGTTCAAGATTTTTTTAGTTCTTTGAATTAAATTTTTTGAAGTGCTAAAAATTTCGAATTTTTTTCGAAATCTTTCGTGGTTCTTCAGAAAAATTCGAAGGTTTTTTGATCTATATTTTTTCGTGGGCATTTTGGAGTTGGTTTTTGAAAGGTCGTTCTATTGACGCGATTTCTGAATTTGTCTTGGCCGCGCGACTTCTTCTGGCATTTTTTGTGTGACCTTCTGAACTTCTGGCTCGTGTTCGTGTTTGATTCATACACGCGTTTTCTGGAAACGACCTTTTTGTCTGGTCGCGCCAACGGGACTTTGCCTTCTGAGCCCGTTTTTGAAGCTTTTTTTCGGCCTGCAACTTTGAGACTCTGTTGGTCGCCTCTGCACGTTTCTCAAGCTCGCGATTTCCTCCACGATAGACGCGTTTTTGGCACACGACTTTGTCCTTTGGTGCATTGAAATCTGCACGCGATTTTCGTGACACAAATCTGTCACATTTTTGGTCTTTTGGGTTGCGATTTTATTATGCGTTTTGAAGTTTTTTCTCTGCACAGTAAAACGCGACCTTCAGCTTCTTGCCACGTCTCTGTGGAGTTTTTCAAGCAAGTTTCTGCAAATTTTCTAAAGCTTTCATGGCGGCTAGGGCATCCTGCAATTTCGACTAGGGTTTTCACTCTTCAGATCACGTCGAAAAAAATTTTTGATTGCAAATTCTTGGTGGGTTTTTCGAGAGCTCAACTAGGTTGGTCTCCGAATTTTCTGGGTGCATCGTTTTCTGTGCCTCGAATTTTGTGTCATCCATACACTGTACTTTTTGCAGCATGTACTTGTATTTGCCTTTGTTTTTGCATTGGAATTCGTGCCTCGAGTTTCGTGCATCAGCCTCTTCTTAGTATCTCGTTTTTCGTGCCTCGAAAAGCGTGAAGATGGCCAGTTTAAGTAATTTATTGCTGGAGGGCAGTCAGAGATTTAATGGCAAAAATTACAACACCTGGAAGCAGCGGATGCTGACAATTTTTGAATACTGCTGCCTTGATCAGATGATCCTCGACAAAGCTACTCGTCCCGAAATGGCGGGTAAGGATCAGGAGAAGTTTGATGAGTAGAATCGTGAAGCCGTCATGCTTATTAAGCTTTCGGTTACTGATGATCAGCTCCCTCAGATTCCACTTGGAAAATCAGCTAAGGAGATCTGGGATCACTTGAAGGGTTTGCATGAAACTTTCGACAAAAGCCGTGCATTTTTCTTGAAGAATATGTTGTTTTCTATCATGATGGATGAGAAGACAACTCTGCAAGCGCACCTGAATAAAATCCAGGAGATCAGAGATCAGTTGGAGGCGATTGGTCGGAAAATGGATGAGGAAGACATGGTCGTGATCACGCTGAAAAGTCTACCGAAGTCCTATGAACACTTCATAGAGACTCTCAACATTACGTCTGCTAATGTTGATCTCAAGTTTCCAAATTTGTGCACTATCTTGTTGCAGCAAGATCGCTGGAGACAATAGTTCGGTAGCAGTGAATCATCATCCTCCACGGAGCAGGCTTTTGCAGCTAAAACCCATCTGAAGCATCAAGGGAAAGGTCAGCCTTCTCAAGGGAAAGGTCAGCCTTCTCAGCAGAAAGGCTCAAGTCAGACCTCCACCAGCCCGAAGAAGAAAAATGTTCAGTGTAACTACTGTCATAAATTTGGCCACATCAAGAAGGATTGCCGTGCTCGTTTGGCTTCTAAGGAAAAGAAGCAAGGAGGGTTTCAGCAGAAAGCGAATGTCGCCGAGCACTTGGAGCAGAAGGAATCTGCCTTTTATGCACTCATGGCAAAAAGGCCCGCAGATCATGTCAAATCCTCTGCTTAGTATATAGATTTTGGTGTCTCACGTCATTTTTCTCATAGACGTGATTGGTTCTCAAATGCCCGTACCGCTGGTGCCAAAGACTGGTGACAACTGAATTTTTGGCTGCCAAGGCTAACTCCGGAGAATCACCAGTGTCCACAAGCCTATAAAGGCCATGATCCTCTATCCCAACGGCCACCGTTGTGCGAGACTCACGATCTACAATTGAACATTTGTGCGAGTTGAACACCACATCCATCTGGGGAGAATGTCGCATTATCTGACTGACTGAGAGAAGATTGAGCTCAATATCAGGTACATAATACACATTGAGGAATATGAGATCCCTCCCGCCAGACTGAACCTGAACAGTGCCTGTGCCGACAACTATGTACTCCTCACCTCCTCCAAAAATCACTGAGTCAATGCACGGGGAAAAGTTCGTGAACCAATCAGAGTGCTCGGCGACATTCACTTTCTGCTTTGCATATCTCATCTGAAAAATTAACACCAAAACATTATACAAGGAGATACATGATGGCGTACGTTTTATCATCCACCAAACACACAAAATAAAATGTCCAAAGACACTCTATCCTCTCTTGAACAAAATCACCGCGTATGCTAAGATTGTGAGAAGATCATATGGCAACTCCAAGGTTTCTTTTGTCAGGTCTTGACGTGTGGATAAGCTCAATGGGCGTTGTGATATGCTGGTAATACACAAAGGGACTTACGCTAGGCTCATTTAATTCACAATGAAGGTCTAGACAATGAAGCTCTATTGTTTGGGTTTTTCAAGCAAACGGAAAGGAGATAAGGGTTAAGAAGTTCTAATCTACTCCTAAGAATTCAAGAGACGATAAAGACTAGGTGAAACTGATAACCACGCTTTGCTTCGCCTCCCTGGGACAACTACACAAAGTGGGTGCAATCTTCAAGGGGTGTGATTATAATTTTCATGTCTTGAACAATACTTATCTAGACTGAAGTTAAGCATCCACAATCATAAGCTCAGGCTAACTTTACGCATTGAATAAAAATCATCTATTCAAAGAAAGTATGAGCTAAGTTTCACCAATCAATACTATCAGATCTTTCATTCATTTAACAAACATTCAAATCAAATTCTATCTTAATTCTAATCTGATTGTTGAAGAAGCTATGCAACCTTGCAAACCACTTGACAATAAAAGGGATTCAAAGCAAATCATGCATAAGAGCTTTTATTATCGGAAGTAGCAATACACAACAATCTCATACACTTTCTTCACCCTTTACAAATGAGGGGCAAGCTCAATTTACAGGCTCCCCAATTATAATTCAATGGCCAAGATTGATTTAGGATCAACGGCCAAGATTATAAAATAAAACCCTAATTAGCGTTTGTCACAAACAACTACTTCTCGACCAATGAGAAAATTACATTTGGGGACACTTGTCCTTCTGCTAAATATAAATCAACAATAAAATAGAAAGTTGTTGCATGTTGATTCGGAACAATTTGATTGGTTGGAAGATGACGAGGCGCCACCTCAGCGTGTTGGATGTCTTCCTTTGTTACTTTGGTCTTGTTCCATGTGCTTGCCTTAGAATATTTTTCTTTGTCGATCACTCTGTCCTTGGTGCTTGTTTCTTCCTAGCTTTGATCTTGGATTCACTTTGAGACTTTGATTTATTCTTCTCACCTGCATTGGAAGTCTCGCCTTGAAGCACATGTTTAGACTTGAAGTTATTCTTTCTTTTTGGATTGCTTTGAAATTCCTTCAAGTGCCTTGAATTTGGAGAGGAACTCCCCTGTGCTTTTGCCACAATGAAGGAAATGGGAACTTTCTCTGTGAAGAATTTCCCATACTTAGCCAAATTTTGGCTATTCAATTTCATTTTGTAATACCTTCATGTGGACCATTCAACATTTAGCCAAGGTTTCGGATGAACTTTGCCTGTGGATTTGTCTTCAATTTTGAATTCGACTTGTGCTATGTAGGATACATTCCATCCTTGGACAAGGATTTTATCCACTTCCTGTTTACTTTTCCTCTTTATTCCTCTTGTTTCCCTTCCAACACTTAGTCAATTTTCTGAATTTTTCTCCTTGGGCGTAATTTACTTTGGTCTCGCCATCCACTCTTTATGCCAAGGTCGGACTTTATGAGGCTTTGGACATTCCTTGCTAGAGGTAAGTCGGACTTTGAGCTGCTTTGGACATGCCTAGATCAAGGGAAGTCAGACTTCACTTGTGCCTTTCCAATTTTTTGAATTTTTTACTTAGACAATTTTTTTGAGATTCCTTGGCTGGGCGGATTTCATCAAGATTTGGACATCTTTCTTTAGGCCAAGGCGGACTTTACCATGCTTAAGACATTATATACTTGGCAAGGTCGGACTTTCAATCTTCCATTCCATTGTGCTTATCATCATTATGGCGGACTTTGTAGTGCCTTGACAAACTCTTGGCGGACTTCATTGATGTCTTTCCATGTTCTTTCCAAGGTGGGGCGGACTTCAAAGTCTCTTTGCCAAGCTTCCATGGTGGACTTTCTAGACTTTCATTCCATGATGCAAGTGTCTTTCCAAAGGCATGGCGAACTTCAAGAAGGTTTTGCCATGGATAGGGCGGACTTCTTACTTTCCTTTCCATACTCCCTTTTGGCATGGCGGACTTTAGATCAAGCTTGCCATATACAAGGGCAGACTTCATGAATTTCTTTCCATGATGCAAGGCGGACTTTCTTAGTGTCCTTCCATTCCTCCCTTTCCTTATGGCGGACTTTAGAGACTTCATACCATTTCTTCCTCTTCTCATGGCAGACTTCCTAAAGCCTTTGACATGTTTTTTTTCTCCCTCCAAGCAGACTTGACATTGTCTTTGCCATCTTCATGGCGGACTTGGAAGCTCTTCAGATATTATCCTAGGACACACTTCTTCAGACATATGCCATTTTCATCTTTGGTCGCCATGAATTTCATGCTTGTCTTTTTCCTGGATCATCAAACCCTCGCCAGATGCCTTTTCTCTTGATTTTTCTTGATTTTTTGCTTGATTTTTGCTTTTGAAGGCCAAAAATTTTTATTCTAAAGATGGAAATGTTGACTTTATGACCTATGAGACCTTGGCAGTTTCTAAAAATAGAAAAAGCAAAAATCCCTAAAAAATAGGAGTCTCGGATTGGTCCAAAAATGCCAATGAAAAAAAGCAAAAATCCCTAAAAAATAGGAAGTGTTAGAATTGACTCAAAGCACAGGCGATCCTCGTCTTCCGGACCTTCTGAGCACTTACATGACGTTCAGGCACTGCTTTGGGCTTGAATTCTCCACTTGGCTCGGATAATAACTCTAACTCCTCATTGTAAAATGGTGATTAGCAGTTGCGGCGTCAAGGCAAAAAAAAGAAAAAACAGGGGGTCCCCATTGGCAATGGGGCGATGTGTGAAAAGGTCACAGCATCTAGCGCCAACCTGAATAAATGTTCCTGAACATTTCAAAGATAGAATCTACTTCAAACCCAGAACCTTAGATTAATTCTAACTAACTTACCCTTTGGCTAAGAAGAGTACTCAAAAGGAAAGAGGAATCCTAAATTGTATCAAGACCTTTTATCCTACAATTACGAGTGTGTGCAAATGCATTTATTTCCATCTCATAAGGCCAATATGACTCTTTGGTTCCATCATAGCATTCTTGTGTAGTTTTGCCTTAAATCCAAAAGCATCCTTAGATAGAGCCTCGCTACTAGCGAGCGTCCATAGCCCCGACGAGGTTATCTTCGATAATCTCATGGAGATTGCTCTACTTCCGGCGATCTACTATTATTTTGATTCTTTTGTACACCTATAGAGATGTCCGCACACCCAAAGCCAAGTGTTTTCATTTTTCATTATTTTCTTTTAGTTCATTTTGATATTCTTTTCTTTTCACATATTTCCGCACTTTGGCCTGTAAGCAATGAAGCTCCAATGGGTTTGAGCATTATAGTGGCGCTGAAGTAAGACTTTTGATTTGCTTAGCCATGACTTCGCCTAGGAAACCATAATGACTCAGAGAATTTATTAAGTGTGAGAGATATAGTAAATGTAAGACTCAGTGTCAAGATACAATAGATGATTCCCTTTCTAGTCAAGTACTAACCTTAACCTCAAAATACTTTAGAAACAATTAATCTAGGATTCAAAAGTACTCCATAAAATAATTATCCAAGAAATGGACTGAACATAATTTAGCACAGACAATAGAGTTCTCAAGATACAACACCCTTCACAAACGGGAGCCCCTTTATTGAAAGCAAAACAAAACGGACAAGCAAACTAAACTAAGAAAGCAAAACAACTAATCTAAAGCAAAGAAAACCTACTCTAAGCAATGTTGTACCCAAACCAATTTTTTTTGCTTCATCAAGGCATTTTGCATAAAAAAGTCTAAACCTTGCTAAAATGATGTAAAATATAGTTTTGGGCAATATCAAGCATGGAGTTTTTGTCAATATTTTGTCAGTCAAAGTCAGTTTTATTGATCAGAACCTGAAGCAGAGACTCAGAATGGAGCTTTTCACGATGGAGGAGCGTCTCACGACAGCATTTCACGTTGCACACGGTCATTTCAGTGGTCGAGACGTGATTTTAATGATTAATTTATGAAGATTTTTCAGGGAAAGCAAAAAAGCGCAACTATAACCCAGGGGCGCCCTTCTTTTTGAAGGTCAAGATCTTGTTGAAAACGCTCAAGCATACAGTCAAACTCTTCAGAATTGGTCTGGCTATCCGATGAGCTATCCAGCGAAGCTTTCCGAGACCCGTAGTTCCGACAAACAGCGACAGAAGTTGAAATTCCCAAAGTTCCAGATATGAGAATTTGTCCTTTTCAGGCAAAAGCGCAACTATAGCTTGAGGGCGCCCATCTTAAAGAGGGGGTAAATTCTGGTATTTTTGATGGCAAATACAGTCAATCTGTTCTCGACTAGTCTGCTTATCCAACGAGATATCAAACGTAGTCATCCGAGTCCCAAAACTCCGGCAACAGTCGCTTGAAGATGGGCTTATAATGGAGATTTCACGTTCCAGAGCATCTTCGTTGTGTTTCCAATGCAAGTATAGCTCAGGGGCGCTGGTTTAAAAGACTCTTAAGATGGCAAAATTTGCAGGCAAAGTCTTCCTGACATCAGTACTACTCTAGCCTAGCTTCGCAGTGCATCATCCTGCTTGTCGATCCGACGTTCCAGATGATCGTGGTGGAGGATCTACCAAGCACGTAATTTCACGGGCGGACCAACAAAAGATTTGCAATGTATTTCTACAGTCCAGAGGCGCCTAGCCTTTAGGCCTGTCAGATAAGGTCGTTCGCGTTCAAAGTCTTCACGGCTTTTGAGCGTAATCATTTTATTTATTCAACGAGCCTAGCCGTCAACCTTCGGGATTTGGCAAACGCTCGTACGTGCGAGGTCTTTGGCGAAATGCTGAAGAGTGAAGATATCTGAAAAATGGCCAAGTCTAGAGCGGATATTTTAAATAAAATACGCACTGAAGTTTTTGAGGTCTTAGAAGCAGTTTTCTTGCTTCGTCACCTACAGAGACTTCTCTTGTGGGCTCTTCTGGCTGTCCGTTAAAACATACGTGGCTCGAATCGGATCATCCGTCCGGATACTCGGAGGAGTCAAAGTAGGGTACTTGGATGGAAGTTCAATTTTCGTCAAAATGGTGCCAGTGCAACTGAGAGCCAGGGGCGCTTTTACTTTTGAGGCCCTTAATGAACTTTTCAGAGGTCATGCGTATAGTCGTTGGATGCAGAATATCTCCAGGCACGCAGTGAGCTTGTTTTCCTGTCAGCAGGGTTCACCATTCGTCGCCGGCAGCCGTTTGAAGCGTCAGATGGCAGTTTGAGAAAATGACCAAGTCTGGTGTCGTAAAAGCAATTTAATCAAGGGCGCCTAATTTTTCAGGGTGTTAAACGATGGATTTTGCAATAGTGTCTTCCAGCAGACATTTCTTCCTTGTTCAATAGGCTTCGCAGTGAATATCTCAGCTCAGTCTCAGCATCTTCTAGTCACTCAGAAATCAGTGTTGAAGTTGGCCAGTCGTGACTTTGCCGCCAGCTATAAGATAGGAAGTTAATAAAAAGTGTAATATCTTGAGCAAATGGACGTCTATGAGCTCAGAGGATGACTTTTTGGAATCGGTGAAGTCTAACGGTGAATCTCAAAGCTTCATCCGAATTGTTAACTGAAGTTTGATAATATTTAATATTTATTATTGCATTTTAGCATTAAAATGGCGATTTTCTTAAGATTGGCGCCCTCTTTATGCTAAGTTCTCAAATTGCATGATGATGAATATTTTATTATTATTTATTTTTGAACTCCGAGTCAGTGGCAGTTCAACTGAAGGGCGACCAATTGGAAGGCTTCTATTTCAGTCAGGGTTTTGAAATCTTGCAGTTCACAAGTTGGTGCGAATTTCTTCTTGTTTAAACATGGCGCCTTCATTTATTATTCACCAAGCTTCCAGCAAAATTCGTTTTTCTTTCAGAGCAAAGGCGAATTTTAGCAAACCAAAGGCAAATTCTTCATCAACAATCATTGGCGAAGACATCAAAACACTTTCTTTGCAGGTACAAGTCAGAATTATCAGCAGACTTCAAACAAGATGGCGATTTTAGCAGAAGCAGAGCACTAAAAACTTCTTTCTTCTATCTTAAATTCTTCTATTTCTCGTCTTAAATTCTTTTGCATGTTTGAAGAATTGGCGACTTTTGGCAAAACAAATCATCTGGGTTGATTCAGAATAGCTTCCTCAAGAAAACCCATGTGCCAAAATTTTTCAGGAAAATTTACTCCAGAGCATCAATTCTCGAGGCTCTCCCATTCCTTCAACCGAAAATCTGTATTTGGTCGAAAGTAGAAGTCACCCGCAACTGACATTCGGGGTTGTCTTAGAATCTTTTTCCTGACAAACCCGTGATTTTCCCATGAAAATTGCCCCTTGATAGGGCTATTTTATTCAAAGAAGTTATTTTTAGTTTTCCGTAAAAGTTATCGTATCATAGCCGTATTCACAAATAATGTGCGAAGTTTTTCAGAGTACAGTACACAGACTGAATTCAAGACCAAATCTGTCTTAATTCATGACTTCATTAGAAAAGCTGAGACCGATTTGTATCAAGCTGCAGAAGAGATGTTGGCTATCACTTCAGTTACGGAGCCACCAAAATTGCCAGTCAGTGAAATGCTAGTTCGAGTGTGCAAAGATTGCTAAGATTGCTCAAGTTGCTGACTTTCTCTCGTGAGATGTTGATGCAAAGCTATCAATCTCAAGAGTGGATTGTTGCTCGGAACAATGACCGGGCGAACTCAGTTTCCACCTCTCAGCATAGACATTACACACAGGAGTTAACTTGATGTTATCCTTTCAAGTTAACTCGTTGTTTCATCACATGGGTTATCTATTCTCGAGATCAGCTTTACACACACTTGGAGTTTCGACGTAGGGTTTTACGTTAACTGATGGTAGTCTTCCGCTTAACTCGCTTTCAATAAGGACGGGTAATAATTGTCCATTTTAGATTAGGATGTTTCATGAATCATGCAGGCTTTCCAAGAATAGAGTAGTTTGCTTTATTAGGGTTTAATAATAAATCTTGCATGCATTGCAAGACGGTAGTTAACTCGAGGTGATTTTAGGGTTCCATACACCTTTGATGTATATAAATAAGAGCTTTTGCTCATTTGTAATTAACTTTTGCACGAGAGAAATATATGTTGCGCCTACCTTGCCCTCAATATTGCTCTTTTTGTATCTGTTCATGTGTTTTTACTATTATGATGAATTGTTATGCCACATAGGGTTTCATGCAATTATAATGGTGAATTCTTTTTGTTTTGTGCATCTTTACCATTATGATCAATTGTTATGCCACATAGGGTTTCATGCGATTGTCATGGTAAATTCTTCCCATAGTTTAGATAAATCTGTTTCATGCCTAATAAACTTGTTCAGATTGAGATGATAGTTGCGCCACCTTGCCTTCAAGTAGAGAATCTGCACTTGGTTATCGTGTGTTGTCGTGAACAATAAACTAATTCAGATTGAGATGATAGATGTGCCACCTTGCCTTCAAGTAGAGAATCCGTATTCAGTTTATCGTGTGATGTTGTTACCAATAAACTTGTCTAGATTGAGCTGATAGATGCACCACCTTGCCTTCAAGTTGAGAATCTATACTCATGCATTGTTTGATAGCCAACCCCGCCTTCCATTTCCTCATGCTCGCTTTTCTTTGATAAACTAGATAGATTATGAAAGTAGTTAGCTTAGTTGTAGTTAATGCTTTGGCAAACCGTAGTAAAAAATCCTTAATGCAACGCTCTTGGTTTTCAACTTGTGCCTCTTCCAGCTGAGAACAAAAAGATAGGACTTAGATTACTTTTCTTTTCCACGCATTCCAGCACTACGAGGGAGCTTCCCCTCCTAATTTGAAGAGCACTCATTACGCAGTGCGCATAGCTGTCCGTACCAACTCTTACTCCAGAGGTGCTAGTTGTTATGCCAACAAGCAAAAAAAAAATTATGCAAGCAACAGTCAAAAGACCTAAGTATATACAACTCCTAGCATGATTTCTCAGGATGTACAGTAACAACAAAGCAGCTGTCACAGTGCGAAGTTTTGCAAACTCATCTTTAAACTCGAAAAAATATTCTTTCAAAGGACAAATCTGAAACTCAAGCAAAACTTCAGGAAAGATTAGTAACTGGGGCAACTCCCCCAGACCATGTTTAATCCATAAACAAGTTATCTTTCCTAAATCACCATAATCAAAATGATATTCCTTGCAGTCAACAGTAGGGAAAGATACAACCTAGTGGTCTTCATTCGCAGACAGGAATTCTTGCTCGTCATCCATTGCTTCATCAAGAGGTCAAAGTTGATGGTGAACCATACCACTTGCATCTAAAACATGGAGATCAACATCACGCTCCAAATTGGGCATTGGGTGGCGGGAATCGGATTCAAAAGGGAATTTGGAAATTTGGAGTATTTCATGCGCTGGCTCCTTTTGAATCCCTAGCAATGGATCAAGCCCCAACCCGAAATGTTCTTCATTTTCTGTCTCTGTCACAATTAGTTGTTTATCAGGTAGCGTTCCATTTGTTTCAATTTCATCAAGCAATTCCTCCATGACTGTGATCATTGGATCAAGCGCCAACGCGAAATGTATTTCATATCCTGCTTCCATCTTGGTAGCCCATTGATCGTCAGACATATCATCTTGCCTCAAGCAGCTTATCATTTCTTCCATCTTGTTCATGCATGATTGAACTTTTTCATCAAGAACCATTCCTTCTTGAAGTGCACTGGAACCACTTCCCTCTTCATGTTTTCCTCCTTGGATGAGTGAACGCTGCAAATTTCTCACACCATCTCTACTTTGTGCTAAGTCCTCCATTTCTAGTTCTTGATGATCTTCAATAACTTGCAATTCTATATATTCATTCACTTATGTATGCTGACAGTCGCCTTGGGTGGTTCCTCTTGCTTGGAAGTATTCCACTGCTTCTTTTATCTTTACTCCAATGGCCTCTCGTTCTAGTGTGATGTAGGAACAATCTTCACCCACTTGATCCCCAAGCTCGACCACATTATCCTGTTGTGACTTATTTTCCCTATTGTTAGATGATATTGAGGTACATTCTTCATTTGGTGCTAAAAATGTTTGTTTGACATATTCAATCCATCCTTTGTCCTTGAAGCATCCATATGGTAGCTCTAGTAATCCGAGGTGACATCTGGCATGGTTGATAGCCTCATCACATGATGTGCAAGTGAACTCTGGATGAGGTGCGTTGTGAATCCGACACCAATGAGGGAGCAAAACACCATTCAATTGAACATTACCTAATTCTATCTGATTTTGGATTCTAAGTATGAACCTCGTAAAGGCCTCATATATAACTTCTAAAACGCTATAATCATCAGGTTCTACATCCAACACTCCTGGCTTGGGAACATCCCAAAAGAAAAAATTTCCTTGTAGAACCAATTCTATCCTTGACAAGAATGTCAAGCAATTCATTTCATCATGTTTGGTCGTTTTAGGAATCCGGCATCTTCCTCGCAAAGCATACTGAGACAAATTCCTGGGATACAACTGTGCATTCAAGTTTTCCCGAATCTGAGTGATATCCATAAGGAGACTGTCCTAACAACAAGAATTATGGAACGGACGCCCATCCATTGAGAAATCTCCTTTTGGATTTTCCATTTCAGATTTCCCCTTTTTTTTTAGGAATTTTTTCAACCTTTTACTTTTTTTTGGATTTTTTGACATAAAAGAGATCTAACATATCTCTGATTTGGCATTTCAAAGTTCATACTGGTTCCTTCTAGCTGAATTTCCTTACTTGTGAAAATAAACAACCTAATGTTCAGCCTCCTCCCAGTTTCACCCCATGTTGGTATCGCATGCTTAACTTCATCCACTAAACATTGGGCAAAAATAAAATGCCTAAAGATAATTTCTATCCTCTTTGAATAAAAAATCACCCAGGCAGATATGCTAAGACAAGTAGAGGATCAGCATGGCTTACTCCAAGGTTTCTTTGTCAGTCTTGACGTAGATGTTTCAATGGGCTGTGATATGTCAATGGGTAATATTGCAAGGATCTCCAATGCCTAGGCTCATGACCAAGCTAATGTAGGCTGGGTCTAGACACCGAAGCTCTATTGTTTGGGTTTTTCAAGCAAACGAAAAGGAGATAAGGGTTTAGAAGTTCTAATCTACTCCTAAGAATTCAAGAGACGGTAAAGATTAGGTGAAACTGATAACCACACTTTGCTTCGCCTCCCTGGGACAACTACACAAAGTGGGTGCAATCTTCAAGGGGTGTGATTATAATTTTCATGTCTTGAACAATACTTATCCAGACTGAAGTTAAGCATCCACAATCATAAGCTCAAGCTAACTATACGCATTGAATAAAAATCATCTATTCAAAGAAAGTACGAGCTAAGTTTCACCAATCAATACTATCAGATCTTTCATTCATTTAACAAACATTCAAATCAAATTCTATCTTAATTCTAATCTAATTGTTGAAGAAGCTATGCAACCTTGCAAACCACTTGACAATAAATGGGATTCAAAGCAAATCATGCATAAGAGCTTTTATTATCGGAAGTAGCAATATGCAACAATCTCATACACTTTCTTCACCCTTTACAAATGAGGGGTGCGCTCAATTTATATAGGCTCCCCAATTACAATTCAATGGCCAAGATTGATTTAGGATCAACGGCCAAGATTACAAAATAAAACCCTACTTAGGGTTTGTCACAACCAACTACCTCTCGACCAATGAGAAAATTGCATTTGGGGACACTTGTCCTTCTACTAAATATAAATCAACAATAAAATAGAAAGTTGTTGCATGTTGATTCGGAACAATTTGATTGGTTGGAAGATGACGAGGCGCACACCCAAAGCCAAGTGTTCTGATCTTTCATTTGTTTTTCTTTCCTTTATTTTGATATTCTTTTCTTTTCACATATTTCCACACTTTGGCTTGTAAGCAATGAAGCTCACATGGGTTTGAGCATTATAGTGGCGCTGAAGTAAGACTTTTGTTGTTTAGCCATGACTTCACCTAGGAAACCATAATGATTCAGAGAATTCCTTAAGTGTGCGAGATATAATAACTATAAGACTCAATGTCAAGATACAATAGATGATTCCCTTTCCAATCAAGTACTAACCTTAACCAAACGATGAAGTTGAAAAAGAACAACCTTGGATTCAAGAGTACTTCATAAAATAACTATCCAAGAAATGGATTGAACGTGACTTAGCACAGACACTAGAGTTCTCAAGATACAACACCCTTCACAAGTGGGAGCCCATTTATTGAAAGCAAAACGAAACAGGCAAGCAAGCAAAACAACTAATCTAAAGCGAACAAAGCAAAAAGAAAACCTACTTTGAATGAAAACAAAAATTTTAAGCGAAGAATAGTCAAAAGACCTAAGTATATACAACTTCTAGCATGATTACTCAGGATGTGCAGTAACAACAAAGCAGCAGTCACAGTGCGAAGTTTTGCAAACTTATCTTTAAACTCAGAAAAATATTCTTTCAAAGGACAAATCTAAAACTCAAGCAAAACTTCAGGAAAGATTAGTAACTGGGGCAACTCATCCGGACCATGATTGATCCATAAACAAGTTTTCTTTCCTAAATCTCCATAATCAAAATGATATTCCTCGTAGGCAATAGTAGGGAAAGATACAACCTGGTGGTCTTCATTCGCAAGCATGAATTCTTGCCTATCGTCCATTGCTGCATCAAGAGGTCGAGGTTGATGGTGAACCATACCACTTGCATCTGAAACATGGAGATCAACATCCTGTTCCAAATTGGGTGGAGTGGGGCAGGAATTCGATTCAAAAGAAAAATTGGAAATTTGGAGTATTTCATGTATTGGCTCCTTTTGAATCCCTAACAATGGATCAAGCCCCAACCTGAATTGTTCTTCATTTTCTGTCTCTGTCGCAGTTGCTTGTTTATCAAGTAGCCTTCCATTTGTTTCAATTTCATCAAGCAATTCCTCCATGACTGTGAACAATGGATCAAGCGTCGACGCGAAATGTATTTCATATTCTACTTCCATCTTGGTAGCCCATTGATCGTCAAACATATCATCTTGCCTCAAGCTGCTTATCATTTCTTCCATCTTGTTCATGCATGATTGAACTTTTTCATCAAGGACCATTCCTTCTTGAAGTGCACTAGAACAGCTTCCTTCTTCATGTTTTTCCTCCTTGGATGAATGAACGTTGGAAATCTATCACACCATCTCTACTTTGAGCTAAGTCCTTTGTTCCTGATTCTTGATGATCTTCAATAATTTGCAATTCTATATATTCATTCTCTTTCGTATGTTGATAGTTGCCTTGGGTGGTTCCTCTTGTTTGGATGTATTCCATTGCTTCTTTGATCTTTACTCCAATGGCCTCATGTTCTAGCATGATGTAGGAACAATCTTCATCTGCTTGATCCCTAAGCTCGATCACATTATCCTATTGCGACTTATTCTCCCTGTCATTAGATGACATTGTGGTACATTCTTCATTTGGTGCTAAAAATGTTCGTTTGACATATTCAATCCATGCTTTGTCCTTGAAGCATCCATGTGATAGTTCAGGTAATCTGAGGTGACATCTGGCATAGTTGATAGCCTCTTCACATGTTGTGCAAGTGAACTCTGAATGAGGTGCAATCCTGGAATCTCAATCTGAGAGAGTAATACGCTTTTCAAGCTTAAGATTAACAGAAGTTCCATCTTGATTTTGGAATCTCCTGGCATGTAGAACCTCCTAGACCTTTGTTTATACCCCCTGAATGCTATAGCTAATGTCTAATATCCAATATTCTAGCTGGGGACATCCCAAAAGAAAAATCCTTCCCTTGGAGAATAAGCCTTTCACTCTCAGAAAGGAATGTCAAGAACTGACTTCATCATGTTTATTGTTCTGGCTGAATCTGAGCATCTCCTAGTAAAGTAAACCTAGACAAATTCCCTCAAGTGCAACAGGCATCTCAAACCTCTTGACTTGAGCACATCCATGCTTAGATTGTCTTTTAGAATTAAGAAATATGGAATGGACGAATTTATCCACATTGAGGAAATCTCTTCCGATTTTTCTTCTTCATCTTGGATTTTTTATTATTTTCATTTCTTTTGAATTCTTCTAATCTTTTCACTTTTGGATTTTGACAAAAGAGATCTAAGATATCTTAATTTGCATTTCCAAAGTTCATACACTGTTCCTTCGGCCCAAATCTGAATCTTTTCCACTTTGTGAAAAATAAACAAATCCCAATGATCGCCCTCCTTCTAGCGCCAATTCATGTTGATGCGTGTTTTGTGACACACCAAATATCAAAATAAAATGCCCAAAGACACCCTATCCTCTCTTGAAAAACCACCGCATATGCTAAGATTGCGAGAAGACCATATGGCGATTCCAAGGTTCCCTATGTCAGGTCTTGACATGTGGATGAGCTCAATGGTCGTTGTGATATGCTGGTAACACAAAGGGACTTATGCTAGGCTCGTTCAATTCACAATAAAGGTCTAGACAATGAAGTTCTATTGTTTGGGTCTTGGATCAAACAAAATAAAAAGGAGATAAGGGTTTAGAATTTCTAATCTACTTCCTAAGAATTCAAGAGACGGTATTGACTTGGTGAAACCAATAACCATGCTTTGCTTCGCCACACTTAGGACAACTACACAAAGTGGGTGCAATCTTCAAAGGAGGTGCTTATAATTCCTACTGCCATGAATAACTACCATCAAATCGTAATATTTATCCATGTGGTTAAGTATCATAAAAGTAAGTCAAAGTTAACTTTTACTTTATTGAACAAAAATCATCCATTCAAAGAAAGTATGAGCAAAAGTTTCACCACAATCAATACTTATCAGATCTTGCATTCATCTAACATACATGAAATAAAATCTAAACTGTGATGAGGGATAAGAACCATGCTAACTCCAAAATAAGAGAAGTAATCACCATCAATTAGAACAATGTATTACTTATTACCTTGGCAGTCATATGCAACAATTTACTTATCTCAACATGTTTTGCAACATGCTCCCATGCTTTACAAATGAGGGGTGAGCTCAATTTACAAGCTCCTCGATTACAATTCAATGGCCAAGATTGATTTAGGATCAACAGCCGAGATTAAAATAAAACCCTAATTAGGGTTGGTCACAACTAACTCCTTTCTCGACCAATAAGAAAATTACATTCAGGGACACTTGTCCTTCTGCTAAATATGAACCATCAATAAAATAGAAAGTTGTATGGTGGAGTGTCGGGTTCATTGAATCTGGACGTGCTGACTTGGAACAATTTGATTGGTCGAGGCGCCACTTCAACAGGCTGGATGTCTTCCTTGGTCACTTCGTTCGTTTTTCCATGTTCTTGCCTTAGAATATTTTCCTTGCTGATGACTCTATCCTTTGTGCTTGTTTCTTCCTAGCTTTGATCTTGGATTCCTTTTGCGACTTTGGCTTCTTCTTCTCACCTGTATTGGAAGTCCTCACTTGAGTACACAGTTTTAGATTCCAGTTATTACATATCTCTCTTCTCTCATCAGTTTCTAGAAATTCCCACAAGCGCCTTGAATTTGGAGAAGAACTCCCTTATGCTTTCGCCACAATGGAGGAAATTGGAATTTTCTCTGTGAAGTATTTCCCATACTTAGCCAAATTTTGGCTATTCAACACTTAGCCAAGATTTTGGCCATCTCTATGCTCGAATGAACTTTGCTTGTGGACTTGCCTTCAATTCTGAATCTGGCTTGTGCTAAGTAGGGCGGATTCCATCCTTGGTCAAGGATTTTATTCATTTCCTCTTTAACTTTCCTCTTTACTCCTCTTGTTTTCCTTCCAACACTTAGTCAATTTTCTGATTTTTTCTCCTTGGGCGGACTTTACTTTGGTCTTGCCATTCACTCTTTATGCCAAAGTCGGACTTTGCATCATGCTTGCCTTTGTGCTTGAATGTTAGGATATGCCTTCTTTAAGCAAAGTCGGACTTTACTCATGTTTGGACAATCATTTGTTGGGCAAGGTCGGACTTTAAATTGGTTGGGACGTCTTTCTTTCTAGCCAAGTCAGACTTTATTCATCTTATGCCAAGGCAAACTTTGCAAACACTTAAACATTTTTCTCCCTTGGCCAAAGTCGGACTTTGAAGTGGTTTGGACATCTTCCCTTAGGCAAAGTCGAACTTCAAATTTTTCCTTCCACTATTCATCTTGGCATAGCGGACATCACAAGATTCTTTCCATAGGCTTTTGATGGTCTAGGCGGACTTCATAGTTATTTCTCCATCCATCACCAAGTGTTGGCGGACTTGTAAAATGTTTTTCATTTCCTTCATGTTCTAGGCGGACTTGGTATATTTCTTGCCATTCATCCACAAGGCGGACTTTGAACTTTCTTTTCCAAGTGCAAATCGGACTTTCCAAATGTCTTTCCATGTGCCAAGGCGGACTTTCAAGCTTCTTTTCCAATCTTATCTCCTTGGGGCAGACTTGGAGTGTTTCCTTCCATTTCCTTGGGCAAGGCGGACTTCACAAACTTTTTGCCATTGTCCAAGCGGACTTCCAAGATGTCTTTCCATTTGCCATTCAAGAGATGGGCGGACTTTCTCCAAACCTTTTCCATGACACTTTCATCTCATGGCGGACTTTCTCCAAACTTTTCCATTCCTCCATTTTGGCTTGGGCGGACTTTCTAGTCATCATGCCATTTCCTTTTCCAAGGTGGGCGGACTTCATCATTACTTTTGTGTGAAGAGCCTAGCATAAGCTGACTCAAAAACTCTTCTTTGTTCCCTTGAAATTTTGTCAAACAATTCACTTGCAACCTCCCTGCTTGCTGGTTCATGTGATCAGACTGATATGTTCTTTGGAAAATGATTATTGAATGCTTCCAATGCTTGAAAAACAACTCTACTATGCATATATTAACACCTAAGAGCGTGTATGACTTTCCTTAATCAGCTACAATGCATATCAATGACTTCTAAGTGAAAAACTTGCACCTACAGTCAACTGGTATTTTAACAAATAATTGGTACGCAAACTAAAATCTGATTAAGAATGATATTGTAATGCTTATTGACAACTATAAACAACCAGCAACCTGTATCTCCTTATTACAATACAATGATTCAATACAAAGCTCATGAGATAGCCAAGACTCTTGGCAATTTTCAATAGAATTATTCAATTGTGATATTGCTGGTTAACTATCACCTACAGTTGCAAATGAAAATTCTAAATGCAATACTCAAATCTGACTTCAATACTGCCCTACAGCAGTATGCTAATCACATGAATGATTAAATACAACTAATGCAATAGCAAGAAATACAACAATGAATTATGTATCTTGGCATTACATTCATGAATGACAGGTCTGATTATGAAATGGCATTTACAACAGCACCCTATAATGATCAATGCAACTATGAAATTGACATGAAAACCTGGTATATGAAGTCACCTTGAGTTTCCAAGGAAGAGGCAAGCAATATCTTGAAGGATGAAGACCACAAGAGCCCAAATCGAAAATCTGAAGCAGCCGCCCCTGTTCTGATGACTTATGATTTTAATAAATAAATACCAAAGTTTCCAGGCCTTAGTAAGCACCAAAACTGATCCACAAGACCCTTGGGAGTGAGCGCCCTAAACTGAAGGACAAATCAATGGAGGAATAGGCACTAGCAAGCAAAATTGTGCCTTCTAATGGCGTCCTTGATATGACTGAAATTAATCTTCAGAAATCAGAAATTAATGTCAGACATGAATTTGCTGCTTCTATAAAGCAAAAAATGAAGAACATCTACAGCTGTAGATGCATCAACAATTTTATAATTCTCTCCTCCAAATAAACCCTTGAATGTTCTTCAAATCTGCAAGTAAATGAATCTTCAAACCCTTGTAATAAACTCCTATAAATGCCTTTTACTGTAGCGTACACTGTAGCATCTACTGTAGCGCGGCACTATTCACGTGTACTGTAGCAGCCAACACTAAATCTGATCTGCAAGTAATAATCTTCAAAACCCTTGTGAAAAACTTCACCAATTTGCACAAATGAAAGGACGGAATTATCCTCTCCTCAATTGCAACCCTTCAAAAGATCTTTCACTCCCTCAGTTATGCTATCAATAGGAAGTTTTCGTTTCCTATGATCAAAGAAGAAAACTGCGAAAGCCCTAGGCTCCACAATAAAAATTAACCAAAATAATATTCATCAACTGGATGCCGAGAATGAGCTCTTGCCTCTCTTTTTATTCTTTCCTTAAGAAAGCTCAAACACCTTCCTGGCCAATGTGGGATAAAAAGATTTATTCCATATTAAATTATTCACTTTATTTATTAGTGATTTATTTTATTATACATTTATAACTTTATAATAATATTAAAATATTAAATAAATACTTAAGTCACTTAAATCTTTAATGGACATCTTTGATGTATTTAACTGCTGTCGTTCTTAAGAGCTGAGCCTACTTCCCCTCGCTTCCATGATTGATGCCGTTCTAAAAAATAGGAAACCTCAGAATGCTGGGATTCTATTATAAATAGTAAGTAAGGAAACTCTGAGTCTAGAAACAACAAAGCAAGCTCCAACTGGGTCGTGAAGACTCTAATATGCCTCGCTTTAGGGTGTCTTTCTGTATTACATAGGAACCCCTAATTCTAAAATAGTAACTTACTATAAATAGTAAGTGTGCCAATCTGAGTCAAATAACATGTGCAAAGGCCAAAACCTGAATCCAGATGAGGAGTAATGTCCCTAATTACCGGCTAATTGCCACAGAGGACCCTCTATCCATAACTGCTTATAGGCCTACGAGGATCAAATGATAGCTAATCCTTATGAAATCAGATGCCTGCAGAAATGGTGAGCATTGGTGATTTTTCCATTTCCTTTATTAAGGTTAAAGTGGAATTCTTTTGGTAAGGTGTTATGCTACCGCCTTTGAGAGCTAAGCATTCTATGAAAGCACGTTATGCCATATACGTGAAGTGGACTTCATGGCAAGTGATCAAAGCTATATCAGCATTCCAGTAATGGATTCGGCAAGGTGTCAAGCCACTTCTCTTCTTCCTATGGCGGACTTTGCCCATGTTCATGCCATTCCTCTTGGGCGGACTTGCCACATACTCGGGCCATTCCCTATTCAAGCTTGGGCGGACTTTACCACTGTTCATGCCATGATTCATCCTTGGTGGCTGGACTTGTGTCAAGTTCATGCCATGATTAACACTTAGGCGATTTTTTGACCTTCATCTAGTTCATCTGAAATTTCTCATTTATTTCCACTTCCGGGGGTTTTCTGAAGATGACAATGTTGAAACCATGACCCAGGCACTTTCCAAAAATAGAAACCTTCCCAAAATAGAAACTTTCCAAAAATAGCAACTTTCAAAAAATAAATCCCTAAAAAATAGGAAGTCCAAAATAGGCTAAAAGTGCCAAAAATAAAGTCCCTAAAAAATAGGGGGCCAGAGTGAAAATCCAAAAAAAGTAGGTGTCAGAATTGACTCAATGGACAGGGATCCTTGCCTTCCAACCCTTCTGAAAGTAATTTATGTCATTAGGTACCCATTTTTCTCTTGCCTGAATTCCTAACTTGGTCTTCAGTGACTTCAAAAACTTCAACTCCTCAGTCAGAAAGAAACAGATTAGCAGCTTACACTCAAGGCAAAAAACCCAAAAGGAAATAAAGGGGTCCATTTGTAATGGAAGCATGTGTGAAAAGGTCGTATGGGTAGGGGCGATTTTACTTTGGTTCTACCAAATTCACTCATGCTGGCATTAGTATGAGGTTACTTTACATTCCTTGCTAGAGGTAAGTCGGACTTTGAGTTGCTTTGGACATGCCTAGATCAAGGGAAGTCGGACTTCACTTGTGCCTTTCCAATTTTTTGAATTTTTTACTTAGACAATTTTTTTGAGTTTCCTTGGCTAGGCGGATTTCATCAAGATTTGGACATCTTTCTTTTGGCCAAGGCGGACTTTACCATACTTAAGACAATATATACTTGGCAAGGTCGGACTTTCAATCTTCCTTGCCATTGTGCTTATCATCATTATGGCGGACTTTGTAGTGCCTTGACAAACTCTTGGCGGACTTCATTGATGTCTTTCCATGTTCTTTCCAAGGTGGGGCGGACTTCAAAGTCTCTTTGCCAAGCTTCCATGGTGGACTTTCTAGACTTTCATTCCATGATGCGAGTGTCTTTCCAAAGGCATGGCGGACTTCAAGAAGGTTTTGCCATGGATAGGGCGAACTTCTTACTTTCCTTTCCATACTCCCTTTTGGAATGGCGGACTTTAGATCAAGCTTGCCATATACAAGGGCAGACTTCATGAATTTCTTTCCATGATGCAGGCGGACTTTCTTAGTGTCCTTCCATTCCTCCCTTTCCTTATGGTGGACTTCAGAGACTTCATACCATTTCTTCCTCTTCTCATGGCAGACTTCCTAGAGCCTTTGACATATATTTTTTCTCCCTCCAAGCGGACTTGACATTGTCTTTGCCATCTTCATGGCGGACTTGGAAGCTCTTCAGATATTATCCTAGTGTCAAAACTGCTTTGCACAACAGATTTCCATATGCATTTTCTCCAGGAGTTGATTCAAGAGCAAGTCATTGATTTGTGTTATTATCCTACAATAGATTAGGTTGCAGATATATTCACCAAACCCTTGACCGAGAGCAAGTCTGCTCATCTTCGATCTCTCTTGGGGGTGTCGGAAATCTCTTCTGAGGGGTCACTTAGACCTTCTTCATTCATCCTCTCATGGGAGGGAGTTTTCTCCCATGAGGTTCTCCTTTTATAGTTGAGAGGTTATTATATATATGGGTACCTCATCAAGTCTTGTAGCTGGAACCCATCTTTGACTACATTTCCCCTAAGTTGCACTTAAGGGGAGGTGTTAGCATGAACATGGTACTTTATCTAACTAGTTCAATTAGCTAGTTATCCACTTAAGTCCTCATTACATTAGACTAAGTTTACTTGGGGATAAGGTTGTTGGGATTTAATGTCCTTGAGTTGTCACACCTCACAGGATGGCAACACTTTTCAAAATCTTATTACATCCTATCTCTCCCCTTGGCCTATATAACCAATGGGTTCCCTTTGTAATCTCACTTCTCAAGCTCATTGTACGCTTTGCATTCTCATGAGTAGAATACAGTTTATTCTTGATCATTTTTATTTCTATATTTGTTTTCTTTCATTCATTTGCATCTTGGGTAGGCTTTTCAACCAAATCTCACACACCTAATCCCTAAACAGGGTGATCATACCACACATTGTTGTTAGGTAACAAATAAACCATGTGTGAAGAACTTACAAATTCTTAAAAAACACTAGCACCAGCTAACTAAGGATGTTAAACAATAAATGACATGTGCACATCAAGTAAACAAAGATCTCCATGCTCACAAATGTGGAACTTAACAACAACACACACAAACGGAAATAACTTATAATTGCCTTGGAGAAAACCCAATTTGGGCAAAAAAACTCCAGCCTAGAGAAGAACAATTCTCCATTCTGCTAAGTAAAAGATTGTTACAAATGTTTTAATACTAAAAGTCATCCACAAACTTCTACATAGCTTAGAGAACCCTAACTACACCTACAATACTCTCCCAATTACACACAGACTTGCATATATATACTTGCATTGTCAATAATAATGGCTTTACACCACCAAAACATGAGAGCTATTTCTCTCCAAAATGTGGGAAAGCAACTTCACTTTTCCCATAGCTCCCCAAAGGTGAGAAGACGAAAGGCCAAGTATCCAGACTAAAGATAAAATGCCAAACATTCTAAATTCCAACTCACTACCTACACAAAGATGGGTTCACCACTTTACAAGGGAAAAAGTTACACCACTTTGATGAATTCATCAGGGTGAATGCCTATTTGCCATGGCATTTGGCAAGTTCACCAAGAGAACACGTGTTTGGCCCCATTGCAACCAGAAAACTCATCAAGCTTGGTTTTTGGGTCTTCCCTCGGTCTGTAACTTTGAACTGATGCTTCACTAAGGTGTCTCACACCATCCTTGTTCCTCATCAGCCCTTTCCACATCCTGGTTACACCGATTTGGTGATAAATTCTTCCTCTAGGCTTCTTGGCAACATTCCACAGAGCTAGAACAACTAAGACCTCAATGGTCTTGCACAATTCAGACCTGATTTTTCACATTGGATACTAACAATGCTTCATTTGCATAGGAAACTTAAAAATCAGAACTTAACGCACCAAGACAAGCAGGTTTTAATTGGAAAGTTCAACATGTCCATGGGCAAGACTGCAACTCTTCGGAACACACTCTCCAATGTCTGCATAATGAGATTTTAGGATAAAATCACAAACAATTCCCCTTCCCTACACTCTTCAAAGACCAGAAATGGTTAGGGCATCTTCAAGTGGAGAGAACTCGATGGAGAGTGCTGGAGGATCAGGATCAGGATCAGAAAACAGCAACATAGAACCCAAATCTCAGTATGAAACGCCTTGTAAAAGAGGGATAATGAGCTCAAATGATAAGCAGTTCAATTTCTAGTTGCATATTGGATTGAAGTGGAGTATAAAACTTCCATGCATTTGATATTTATTAAAAACAGACTGATAGAATATATCATCAAACATTGACGATGAAATAGTCAAAATGTCACAGCTAAATGCAAGCATCCTAATGAGATGAGGTGTTGAATAGATGTAAATTGTAATATCATGAAAATTGTTAGCTGGCTCCTGGTAAAGGATCAAAATGAATGTATTAAATATAAACTTGCATTATTGCACATATGCAAACAATTGAAGATGTAATTGTTCAATCATCTTGCAGGGGAGCATTCTATTAAGTAAATTTGACTGCTTCCTTATCACATGTAATATTTGTATTTCATAGTAGTCAATTTTCTATTCTCGCTTATAAATTATAATATTATCATGCTTTCAACAAAAGAAGTTCATATATATTGAAGATTAGGTCCTTTCGCAGTTCCTTTGTGATTGAAAAGTACGTATACCCCAATTGTCTGGTTCTTTCTCATTGTTTTATCATCCAATCAACTCAAATAATAATGAGAACATAAAAAAATTAGACAACACACCTGGGCCAGATAAATCTGAGAGCCAGCATCTAAATAACTACAAAGACCTTCATTTGAATCATCCTCTAACATATGATATCCATCTTGACTTTGTTTTTCATTAATTGCCTCACTGTGAACTCCTCTGCTCCTCTTGCATAGATTTATGAAGCTAGAAAATGATAATGAAATCTGTCATTCAAACAAATATTATCCAGTTGTGTATCACTACTTTGCATGCTTTACTCCCAATCATTTTTCATGATTATATCATACATAAAAAACACAAGACTTTGTTTAATAGACACCTTTTTCAAACTAGACATCAAATATAAACTAGAAAATCAAAATGTCAAAAAGAAAGCCTGAATATGTCTTCACTTTAATAAATTGAGAGGAAATAAACGACTTACCCTATCGTGGCCTCTAATATTTCCATAAAATATTGATCCCAATCGAGACAGCATTGCCTCAACTGTTGATGACCCAGCACACATCTGAAAGCAAGAACTATATGAAGTTTGGTTGTTTAATCCAGTATATCTTTGAAAGAGGGAATATAAAGATGATTGTGTGAAAAATTAAAAGCAAATTGAAGATCTAGCATCATACAATCAACTTTGAGACAGAAAAAGACTGTTACAAGCCCAACTCTATGTGACTTTCTCAACAAAGACAGAACCAACTACGAAATTGAAAATTTTAAAAGCTTCATAATTCTCTGCCAGAGAATGGGCAACGATTTGATCCCAGGTTCCAGGGCCCAAAACTCCTGAGGTCAATGTTTGTCAATATATTTTCTGTCAGAAAACAGGTCAAGTCAATTCCCAATATCTAACAATTTGAGTACCACCACATGTTGAAATGTACGCCCAATGTAAAATATAACAGATGCTAAGCATCCCAGAACATTATTATGGTTTTCTTCCGTGTTTCTATTCCATGTATCATGGCCTCAAAAAAGACAATATCAGGAAAGAACATTCATTTACTTCTGAAAAATTGTCATAATTCCATGTCATCTCTGAGTTCCCTGTGCAAATTATCTGTTGCTTCCTATAAGCCAGCTATAGATTTTGAGTAATAACAGCAGAAAAAATGTAACCTTAGATGCCTGAGATACAACCAGTTTATGAAAACCATTTGACTTGGAATAATAATAATAATAACGGAGTGGGCTAAAGTCATAAATTATTCTATGCTACCAAAAACATGAGAGGGACTGCCTGACATGCTCAAAAAATCCTGATAAACAAGATAAAAAGGAAAACATCATTTCTGGTCATCAATCCTCTTTCGGGATAAAAGAAACTGTCTCTCAAGACACAGCCCATTTACAAGGTTAGATTCTCGAACAATTTCTGGCCTCAAGAAACAGCCATCCAAGAACCCTTCATAACGAAAAAGAAAGAAAATGAAAAAGAAAACCAAATCTGTCCTCCCACCCCTATCAAACACTGATGTGTTGTCCAGTACCCAAAACATCCAGTACAGGTAGCTAGGCCCAAGGCCATGTCCCCAGGGAACATTGACTGAACATCGTGGTCTTCCCCCACTTCAACATCTGTGGGATGCTTTTGACTGAGCAAATATCAATGCATCAATTGGTTGTTTTTTCTTTGTCGGTGATTTAGAGTTTAACATGTGCAGGTATCCTTATTTTTGGAGGTATGAGAACCACAGTTTTGACAGATGAGAAGGCTTAGATTGAAGGCATAGACATAAATGGAGGTATTCTGGGTCATCTATTGTTTCAAATGATCAGGTCAGATACACATTAGCCATTGACCTCTCTGACATTGTTTTTTAATCAAACTACATGTTTATCGTTTTGTAGAATGCAATGACGCTACAAGGACCGATTATTTGACAGGTCTCTTCATAGGGGCTATTAAATAAGGTGGCCAATATAGTGTTGTTCAACTCTAACAAATTAAGCAGCCAATAATATACTTGCATGGGATATGATTAAGAACAAGTACCCAAATATAATTTAGACTCCGTGGTATGTTAATTGCATTAACTCCTACTTATTGATATTAATAAAATGAATAAGGTGAACCATTGGAGAAAA
>VDFB02282507.1:0-165639 GCA_007258455.2 Sequoia sempervirens | reverse complement strand
AGAGAACCCTAACTACACCTACAATACTCTCCCAATTACACACAGACTTGCATATATATACTTGCATTGTCAATAATAATGGCTTTACACCACCAAAACATGAGAGCTATTTCTCTCCAAAATGTGGGAAAGCAACTTCACTTTTCCCATAGCTCCCCAAAGGTGAGAAGACGAAAGGCCAAGTATCCAGACTAAAGATAAAATGCCAAACATTCTAAATTCCAACTCACTACCTACACAAAGATGGGTTCACCACTTTACAAGGGAAAAAGTTACACCACTTTGATGAATTCATCAGGGTGAATGCCTATTTGCCATGGCATTTGGCAAGTTCACCAAGAGAACACGTGTTTGGCCCCATTGCAACCAGAAAACTCATCAAGCTTGGTTTTTGGGTCTTCCCTCGGTCTGTAACTTTGAACTGATGCTTCACTAAGGTGTCTCACACCATCCTTGTTCCTCATCAGCCCTTTCCACATCCTGGTTACACCGATTTGGTGATAAATTCTTCCTCTAGGCTTCTTGGCAACATTCCACAGAGCTAGAACAACTAAGACCTCAATGGTCTTGCACAATTCAGACCTGATTTTTCACATTGGATACTAACAATGCTTCATTTGCATAGGAAACTTAAAAATCAGAACTTAACGCACCAAGACAAGCAGGTTTTAATTGGAAAGTTCAACATGTCCATGGGCAAGACTGCAACTCTTCGGAACACACTCTCCAATGTCTGCATAATGAGATTTTAGGATAAAATCACAAACAATTCCCCTTCCCTACACTCTTCAAAGACCAGAAATGGTTAGGGCATCTTCAAGTGGAGAGAACTCGATGGAGAGTGCTGGAGGATCAGGATCAGGATCAGAAAACAGCAACATAGAACCCAAATCTCAGTATGAAACGCCTTGTAAAAGAGGGATAATGAGCTCAAATGATAAGCAGTTCAATTTCTAGTTGCATATTGGATTGAAGTGGAGTATAAAACTTCCATGCATTTGATATTTATTAAAAACAGACTGATAGAATATATCATCAAACATTGACGATGAAATAGTCAAAATGTCACAGCTAAATGCAAGCATCCTAATGAGATGAGGTGTTGAATAGATGTAAATTGTAATATCATGAAAATTGTTAGCTGGCTCCTGGTAAAGGATCAAAATGAATGTATTAAATATAAACTTGCATTATTGCACATATGCAAACAATTGAAGATGTAATTGTTCAATCATCTTGCAGGGGAGCATTCTATTAAGTAAATTTGACTGCTTCCTTATCACATGTAATATTTGTATTTCATAGTAGTCAATTTTCTATTCTCGCTTATAAATTATAATATTATCATGCTTTCAACAAAAGAAGTTCATATATATTGAAGATTAGGTCCTTTCGCAGTTCCTTTGTGATTGAAAAGTACGTATACCCCAATTGTCTGGTTCTTTCTCATTGTTTTATCATCCAATCAACTCAAATAATAATGAGAACATAAAAAATTAGACAACACACCTGGGCCAGATAAATCTGAGAGCCAGCATCTAAATAACTACAAAGACCTTCATTTGAATCATCCTCTAACATATGATATCCATCTTGACTTTGTTTTTCATTAATTGCCTCACTGTGAACTCCTCTGCTCCTCTTGCATAGATTTATGAAGCTAGAAAATGATAATGAAATCTGTCATTCAAACAAATATTATCCAGTTGTGTATCACTACTTTGCATGCTTTACTCCCAATCATTTTTCATGATTATATCATACATAAAAAACACAAGACTTTGTTTAATAGACACCTTTTTCAAACTAGACATCAAATATAAACTAGAAAATCAAAATGTCAAAAAGAAAGCCTGAATATGTCTTCACTTTAATAAATTGAGAGGAAATAAACGACTTACCCTATCGTGGCCTCTAATATTTCCATAAAATATTGATCCCAATCGAGACAGCATTGCCTCAACTGTTGATGACCCAGCACACATCTGAAAGCAAGAACTATATGAAGTTTGGTTGTTTAATCCAGTATATCTTTGAAAGAGGGAATATAAAGATGATTGTGTGAAAAATTAAAAGCAAATTGAAGATCTAGCATCATACAATCAACTTTGAGACAGAAAAAGACTGTTACAAGCCCAACTCTATGTGACTTTCTCAACAAAGACAGAACCAACTACGAAATTGAAAATTTTAAAAGCTTCATAATTCTCTGCCAGAGAATGGGCAACGATTCGATCCCAGGTTCCAGGGCCCAAAACTCCTGAGGTCAATGTTTGTCAATATATTTTCTGTCAGAAAACAGGTCAAGTCAATTCCCAATATCTAACAATTTGAGTACCACCACATGTTGAAATGTACGCCCAATGTAAAATATAACAGATGCTAAGCATCCCAGAACATTATTATGGTTTTCTTCCGTGTTTCTATTCCATGTATCATGGCCTCAAAAAAGACAATATCAGGAAAGAACATTCATTTACTTCTGAAAAATTGTCATAATTCCATGTCATCTCTGAGTTCCCTGTGCAAATTATCTGTTGCTTCCTATAAGCCAGCTATAGATTTTGAGTAATAACAGCAGAAAAAATGTAACCTTAGATGCCTGAGATACAACCAGTTTATGAAAACCATTTGACTTGGAATAATAATAATAATAACGGAGTGGGCTAAAGTCATAAATTATTCTATGCTCCCAAAAACATGAGAGGGACTGCCTGACATACTCAAAAAATCCTGATAAACAAGATAAAAAGGAAAACATCATTTCCGGTCATCAATCCTCTTTCGGGATAAAAGAAACTGTCTCTCAAGACACAGCCCATTTACAAGGTTAGATTCTCGAACAATTTCTGGCCTCAAGAAACAGCCATCCAAGAACCCTTCATAACGAAAAAGAAAGAAAATGAAAAAGAAAACCAAATCTGTCCTCCCACCCCTATCAAACACTGACGTGTTGTCCAGTACCCAAAACATCCAGTACAGGTAGCTAGGCCCAAGGCCATGTCCCCAGGGAACATTGACTGAACATCGTGGTCTTCCCCCACTTCAACATCTGTGGGATGCTTTTGACTGAGCAAATATCAATGCATCAATTGGTTGTTTTTTCTTTGTCGGTGATTTAGAGTTTAACATGTGCAGGTATCCTTATTTTTGGAGGTATGAGAACCACAGTTTTGACAGATGAGAAGGCTTAGATTGAAGGCATAGACATATATGGAGGTATTCTGGGTCATCTATTGTTTCAAATGATCAGGTCAGATACACATTAGCCATTGACCTCTCTGACATTGTTTTTTAATCAAACTACGTGTTTATCGTTTTGTAGAATGCAATGACGCTACAAGGACCGATTATTTGACAGGTCTCTTCATAGGGGCTATTAAATAAGGTGGCCAATATAGTGTTGTTCAATTCTAACAAATTAAGCAGCCAATAATATACTTGCATGGGATATGATTAAGAACAAGTACCCAAATATAATTTAGACTCCGTGAAATGTTAATTGCATTAACTCCTACTTATTGATATTAATAAAATGAATAAGGTGAACCATTGGAGAAAAAGTAAATGCAGAAAATTTCTTGAAAGTCACATTGTCAATCATGTAGCCCTCTTGGGAATCTAAGGGAAATGTGTCACACTGCAACTTATCCAATGTGCAAAAAACAGATTTGTTTCCACCTTCATCATGTTGTAGTGTCTTTTAAAAGCAAACCAATTAATTAGAGAGATTGTAGTTTTCCTGACTGGCAAAGGTTGAAGGGATCTAGTTCTGGTGACAGTAAACAAGGTGAGGACCTTATAATTGGCTGATTGTGTTCAGATCTTTGGAGGCATGTGAAGGATGTAGTGACTGCCATTGCTCTGCCTCCAATACTTTAGTCCCTTTGCATGTTTGACAAGATAAACCATGCCTAGGGGATGTATATGGAAGCCATGATCAGAGGAGGGAGAAGCTTCATCAAATAATGTTTAATGAGCAATCTAAATTAAACAATGCAAACAGGAATATGGTGTGTGGGATCTTAGTGTCATAAGATAGAACGTGACCCCTTGCCCTCTTCATCAGTGGCATCTTTATTAAACATCCAGTGGTTTTATGAGAGAACAAAGCAAGATGAAGTGCTAATGGAAAAATGGAACAGTTTGTCAGCATTTGTTATGTTTGTGAGGATAGTTTTCAGATATGGGTTGAATTTGGGAATTATTTGAGATCATAAAACCACCTCTTGCATATCAGGATTCTGTGTATTACACAACAAAAATTGATCTCATGGACTTTTTGGAGCAACTTGTAGTCAGTACTCCCTTTATTTACTATTTGAGTGTTGATTAATTTTCACAGGTTACCTTGTTAATCCCAACCTAATCTTGAATTTTTTAACTTTAACTTCAAAATCTTGCATAAATTTCTTTTTTAAAATTTCTATTCTTAAATTTTAAAAACACTCTTTCCATTTCACTTCGCAAGTGGCTAGTTCATTGTTATGCAAGCAAATTAGAGCAAGTAATCATCAATCCAACTGGTGTGTTGTACCCAAACCAAATTTTTTGCTTCATTAAGGCATTTTGCTTGAAAGAGTATAAACCTTGTTAAATGATGTCAGAAGTTTGTTTTTGGGCAATTCAAGTATGGACTTTGAGTCAGTTTGATGTCATGAAGATACTAGAGAATTTTGGAAAAATTCAAAATCGGAATGAAAATCATCAAATTTTTCGAACTCTGGAGCAAAGAGCACTTTTTGAAAAAGGTGCCCTAGCTTTTGGAGGCTCAAATTCAGTTTTTAAGGTTAATCATTTCTAAAAAGACTCATCCGGGATCCTGTCAGCTTCGCGATGAGCTATCCAGCCGTCAGCAGGATGTGTCTAGCTCCTATTATGAGAGAATCAGCAAGTAATGAGAAGAACGAAAAAAATGGCTAACACTGGAAGGAAAAGCGCGCCTCTAAGCCAAGGGCGCCCATCTTTTTGAGGGTCCAGATGAAGGTTTCAGATCAAACGACACCTTTGAGGTTTATTTCACGCCTAGTCCAGCTTCGCGTTGCATCCGTCAGCACGTCAATCAAAGTTGCTAAGAAGCCTAACCACGAGACGAACTCAAGGTAAAATCTTGGTCGGAAGGTCTAAGGAAAAAGCAAAAGAGCACATTTTACAAAAGGTGCCTAAGCTTTTGGGACCTTAAATGTCTTATGTTTGGTGATCTCAGATGATCATCTTGTCTGTGTTACATCTAGTTCTCCGTTGCCTGTCTCCGTTAGATCAAAAGATGACTTGGCAACCTGCAGCCAGAGGTTTAGTGTTATTTTGGCCTTTTGAGAAAATGGCTATCTCTGGAGTAAAAGGAGCACATTTTGAAAAAGGCGCCCTTGATTTTCAACCTCCAGATGATGATTTCTGAAGAAGTGCTTTCTTGGAGTTGTTTTGTGAAACGGAGCCAGCTCCGCAGTGAATCAGTTTGCCAGTCCTAAAACTTTGCCAAGCACGAGATACGAGAGGGTCAGATTACCTTCTAGTGATCGAAAATGATGAAATTTTGGCCGAGTCTGAGACCAAAAGTGCCATTTTTGCCAGGGGCGCTTGGATTTTTGAGGCCTCATAACTCAGTTTTGTGGATTGCAGTCTCCAGCAGTGTTTTTGTCAGCTCTAATCCTGCTCTTCAACGCAACTGTCAGCCAATGGATTGGTGATGTCAATCAAACAAAGTCAATGATTAAACAGAGGCTCCGACGAGAGTTAAAATCCAAATTTTCATCAAAAAATGACTTAAGTCTAGAAAAACGCCTAAAGTCAAAGTTTGACTTTTTGAACTAAAGATGATTGGTGCGCTTTTATGAGATGAGTTTAAATATTATTTTAATATTTAAAATTCCACTTTGAGTTAATGCATTCAAATGAGACGATTTTTGGGTTGCATGTACAGTTTTCTAAAGTGCATGTTCAGTTGACTGTTTTGCATGTCAAGATAACTATAGTGCATGTTTAGTTTCTGAGTTGCATGTCAAGTTTATTGCTTTGCATGTCAAGATAACTATAGTGCATGTTTAGTTTCTGAGTTGCATGTCAAGTTTACTGCTTTGCATGTTGAGTTAGATACTTTGCATGGCAAGTTTAAATGAAGATATCAAAGGTGGCGCCCTTTTCAGGGTGAAATTAACATGCAGCTATTGATTCAGAAGTCCAGATCACAACTCAAGTCGAATATTTTTAGTAAAGTGCGCTTTTGCAAGATGATGGTACAATTTTAGACTTGAATTATTTTTATTTAAGTCATATTTCGCCATTATTTCTTCATACCAAGTTCAAGTGAAGGCGAATTTTCATGAGTACAGAAGATTTGAGGGCGATTTCAGTTCAATTTTTCAGCATCAAATTTAGCGTGTTCAAAAGATCATTTTTCTAGAATCAGAATTTTCATTGCATGCAGGTGTCAACGAATTTCAATCAAGCATAGGTGATTTTTTTCAGAGGCAGAATTTGAACTTCTATCTTCTATCTAATTTCTTCTATTCTCATCTTAGATTTCTTTGCATGTCAAGGAAAATGGCAGAATATTCAGAATCTGAGCTTCTGGGTTCACATATTTCAGCATTTACAGCAAAACCCACATCTTAGCTTTTTTTGAGAAAATTGCCCCACATCCTTCATTCTGAAGCTCTGCACTTTTTCCTGAAGATTTCCTTGCATGTGGGCCAAGAACACATCCTTTTCAAAATCGAGTCATCTGAGTTTGTTTAGAATTCCGTTGTGCACAAAACCCATGTTCCAGATTTTCACGAAAAAGTTGCCCACCGGGAAGCTCTAAAACCCCTGCAGTTCTCGACTGAAAAGCTCTTGCATGTCAAGCTAAACGGCGTTTTTTCGCAATTCTGACATTGTGGGTTGTCTTAGAATCATTTTCCAAACAAAACCCACATCTCAGGATTTTTTGTGAAAATTATCCTCTGACATGTATTTTTAGCATCATCAGCAGTCTTCTTAGCTTTTCAGAGAAAGTTGTCAAAACATAGTCGTGTTTATAGTTAACGGGCAAATTTTTCATAATGTTAGTCACTGAGACTGAATTCAAGACCAAATTGGTCTTAATTCATGATTTCATCAGACAACTGACAATGAAGATCAAGCGCATCCGGGGGTTGATTCAAACAATTTGACAGCTGTAGACGCTCAAAGTCCACATGGTTTCATACGTCGTATCGCTAATAGTCTTCAAAGGTCAGTTTAGAGGGTTGGACACTGTTGGATTTCTACATGTGCAACGAGTTCGTGTGTATTTCTCGCAACCAGGGTGTTCGCGATCAAGCTTCGTGGTTTCATCACACAACACTCTTTCTTTGAGAAGAATCAAGAAAAACATCAAAAGCGTTAAGCTGTAGAAGGAACAGAGGTCATCACTCCATTTACGGAGCCGCCAAAGTCACTCAGATCCCGTGCCATTATCTT
Organism: Sequoia sempervirens; assembly: GCA_007258455.2. Classification (NCBI taxonomy): domain Eukaryota; kingdom Viridiplantae; phylum Streptophyta; class Pinopsida; order Cupressales; family Cupressaceae; genus Sequoia; species Sequoia sempervirens. Next base: position 158,199 of record VDFB02282507.1, on the reverse strand, counting down.
CGTGAAAATGATATCCACAGTGATCTTGAGGCTGTGCAAACTGGGTTCTAGAAGCTTTTCTTGAGGGAGATCCTATGGCATCTAAGCTAGATCACATCTCTGTGATGACAGCTAGTATCAAGAAGGCAACTGCAAATATCAGAGAATGTCAGAAGGCGATCAAGGATGGTGACACAAAGTGTCAAAGGTAGGTTATCATCGTGGAGAGCGTCAAAGTCCCAAAGTACAATGCAATCAACCAATTCCTGGACGATATGATGAACAATGATGACCTAGACTGATCAATCAATTAGGACCTGTAGTTATTTTTGAGGATAGAACTAGGAGCAGCAGTTAGAACTTGATACACATCTTCAATTCTCTTTGCTAAGTTCACGCATGTTATATTTTGTCCTCGAAGATATCTCAGAGGAGTTAGCACTTTTACTTAGGAGTTAACTAATGGTTGTTATCAGTTAGTTTATGCTTTCAATAAGGACATGCATGCTCGCACATCATCCAGTTAGAATAGTTTGTACCGGTTAACTGATGGTAGTTTTCCAGTTAACTCTATAGTTTGTTTTATTGGGGTTTAGCAATAAAATCTTGCATGCTTGCAAGACTGTAGTTGACTCAAGGTGATTTTAGGTTTCCCTACACCTTTTGATGTCTATAAATAAGAGCTTTCAGCTCATTTGTAATTAACCTTTGCACACAATAATAATATATGTTGAGCCAGATTTCCTTGTAATATTGCTATTTTGTATCTGTTCACTTTGGTTGGATGATCATTGTTTTGTGTTCTTGTGTTTATAAGCTTTGTTTCATATCTACACCTCGGATAGGTGTCGTCACCTCCTTGGGAATTTAGAATTAAGGCTTATCGTTTGTTGTTATTGTGTTAATGAGCTTTGTTTCATGTCTACACCTCGGATAGGTGTCCTCACCTCCTTGGGAATTCAGAAGTAGAGTTCATCATTTGATGTCGTCGCCAATAACCTTTCTTTCAGCCTATGCCTCGAATGTAGACTTAATTGATTGAAAACATTGCTTGGTTCAGTTAGCATAGACGAATGTTAATTTTTATAGCATTCCAACCATCTACATGTGATGGAAGCATATTCACCATCATTCAACCAAATTGCTGGCATTGTACTTTATGCCACATTTTTTTATACAGTATTGTTGCCACTATTTTTTGTTCCAGACGCCCTTCACTGAATTTATTGACTCGTGCCCAACAGACAATGACAAAAGGAGCAACATAGGTGGGAATGTCACTATGGAGTGGATGATTTCCCTCTACATTTCAGATATTACCTCGTGATAAGGATTTTGTGTTTTATGTACTTTTAATCAGAAAGTACAAAAGGTACAAAACAATGCAAGCTAACAAGAGAAGAAAAAAAGTTGGGAGACCTTCAATGGAACAAATCCAGAGAACCACAATGGACTCTCATGAGAACCAGTTTGGAAATGAGAATGATTATATGGTGTATACATGTAAGAAATAGATGAAACTCGAAAGAAAGCCCAAAGTCTCTTTACCAAATCTGGTCACACACAAGTGACCCACAATTCACCATTCAAACCTTCATACAACGCAAAGTCTTGCAAAGGTAAGAATGATTGATTGCAACAACATGTGATGCAAGGAAACTAATAGTCATCTTCTATCAGACAGTAAAACACATTCATGTCAAGAAGCAACCATACATTTCCCAATAAAAGAAAAATGCTATTTCTCATGTAATATGCAAACATTCCATTAACAAATAATTGATGAAAGCATATGAGTCTGCTACAAAGAGACAAAAATTGCAGAGTTCCAAAGGCATGGGGAAGAAACCTCACATTCAATTTTCCTCCTTTTATAGCCCAGATTACAAATGGAAACCAAGACCAAATAGTTACAAGATGTCCCTTCAACTTTTCCTGTGGTTGCAATCATGACACTGTAGTTCCATGCTCTTTCATTTACATTTTCCATTATAACCATTTACCTTATTTGAGGCAACAAATTTATTAAACATTATTATTCTTTTGTAATGTCCCTAATTGGTCTACCTTAATTTGTCTCTAATCCTATAGAGTAAGGTATAAATAAGCCTGGAACCGATGACTCCAATGATAAGCTTTAAACTGATTAAGAGTAATCTTCAAACTATTATGGGTTTGGTGGTTTGAGTTAGATATATATATTGGTAATAATTAACAAATTGTTGGTAGAAATGAGCTCTATCTGATATGGATTTTGATAAGCAATCTCCAGCCATTGTTTCTGCCCTTTATCCTTATTCCTGCAACTCAAGCCTTGGCTGAGTGTCTGATGTTTTTCACTTATAGTTATTATACTGCATGTATTGAGGGTCGATTGGCTCCCTAGGAGCGCCTTGCTTCTGCCTTAAGACCATATTAAAATCCCAATCTGTTCGATGTCCTTTTGCTTGACCATGTTTAATCTTTAATACCTTCAATTTGGCAAATGACACGTCCCTCCATTCTCTAAGTTATTCACACCCTTTTGAAGAGGCATGTCTTTTTCATATTTTCCTTTGCAATATTCAATGGCTGAGAATATTATCCCTGACGAACTCCTTACGACCTTCGATCAATATCATCAAGGTGGCAATAACCAAATAGCCCGATACATGCTACGGTATGTAAACCCGATAGAGGCAAATAGGAATGGCGGTAATAATAATTAAGGAAGGCCCGATAGTAGTCATGTTCACAAATATTAAATGCCATGAGATTTGAGGGTTCCTTTGCCGACTATATGTATAACTCTGTATTGTCCCTATATTATATTTTATATTAAAATATTATGTGTCTTTGTTTATCCATTATAATGATCGTAATCATAATTGTCATTATTAATATTTACAATTTTATATTCAATGAATATAATATTATTTTATGTTTGTGTTTTATATTAGTTTTATATATTTTTAATATTTATTATATCATAATGATTATAATATATAAATTGTTAGTATTTATATTTTAATATTTATAATGTTATAACAATTCTAATTATAATATTATCTTTGATCATTATAATTATAATGATATTGAATGGTTAATATTTTTTAAGATGTATTTTGATATCTTAGTGTTACGATTTCAAGGACATGACAGTCCTCCCCTCCCAAATTTGCTTGTCCTCAAGCAACTTAAGATTTGGATGATCAAACATCTTAGCCCCCTCCAAAGTTGCATCTTCGATAAGCAAGCCCCTAATGTCCCCTAATTGGGAATGCCCTAAATTTGCCCTAATTCCTTAAATTAAATAACAATGGGCTAGAGGATACCTTTCCCCTTATTGTAACCTTGATTGAAGCCCTATACACAGATTAGAACGATTTACCATAATCAAATCGATAGGTAGAATAGGATCATTTATCACAACAATAATAGTTCGTAGTTCCCACAACTAGGCGTTAATCAAGACCAATCATTAAATCAATCAAAGTACTCTTGGAGGGTTCAATCCATGATGGAAGGAGTGAGACTACAACAAGTGCCTTGAGAATGCCATCTCTCCTAGGCCCAAGGCACTGTACCATTGGTACCCCAAATGGATACTCCCTTGGCCTCTTTGGGACTACTTGGTCCCCCATTATAGAACGCATTGGTTCTCCCTTATAGGACACATTGGTCCTCCATTATATAACACATAGGTTCTCCATTATAGGAGACTTGGTCCTTCATTATAGAACGCATAGGCTCTCCATTATAGGACACTTGGTCCTCCATTATAGAACGCATAGGCTCTCCATTATAGGACACTTGGTCCTCCATTATAGAACACATTGGTTCTCCTTTATAGGACACTCGGTCCTCCATTATATAACACATTGGTTCTCCTTTATAGGACACTTGGTGCTCCATTATAAAACACATTGGTTCTCCTTTATAGGACACTTGGTGCTCCATTATAAAACACATAGGTTCTCCATTATAGGACACTTGGTCCTCCATTATAGAACACATAGGTTCTCCATTATAGGACACTTTGGCCCTCCATTATAGGTTAAACATTAGGATATATGACAACAAATATTAGTCATATTCACTGATATAATGGCAGCAGCAATATATCATTAGACCTGGATTGTCTAATCAATTAATCACAGCTACTCATGTTTGATCAGGCTGCACCATATGATTGTAAATGAAGTCTCATACCACCAATGCAAATAATCAAAATGTTGCACCAATAATGATTAATGATGATTTTCTGACTTTGGGAACGCAAATCCTAACTCCCTTATGTCTGATTTAGTAATCGTCGCTTAGATGTTTACTCCCTTTCAGACTGGGTCCCTTAGAGAGTTTCATTCCTTCGGGTCCATTTCTTAAAGGAGTCACCTCCTTCCTTACTCCCTTCTTCGTATCTTATTCTTTTATTTGGGCCTTCTTTATCTTCATCTCTTGTCACTTGATTAGAGGTTGCTTCCATGTTGTAGGTTTGGATTCTTTTTTGTCCGCATTTGTGTCCTAGTTCCCAAACTTCCTTGCACTTGTGACACAAGTTTTCCCTTGTAAGGTCTTTTTGACCGAATTGGTGCCTTGGTTTCCATACATTTTTGCAATCAAAGCAAAGCCCCTTCCTCCTTAGTTCCTCTCAGTTATGATTAAAAGGTATGGTTCCTTGCATTCTTCCTTCCCACGAAAGTTCTTAACCTTTGAGGTCATCTTCTTGGAGTGATCCTTTCCATTTGCTTGGGCGGCGTCAAGCCTAGTGGCTTTAAGGATTGCCTCTTGGAGTGTGGAGGGGTCCAAGGCACTCACTAGGCCTCGAATAGCATCTGATAGTCCTCCTATAAATAAGTAGATGAGTCTTCTCTCCAATATTCTGGGTACCATGATGGATAGGCTTTGAAACTTGGATACATAGTCTTCAATGGATCCCTCTTGATTAATCTTTGTCAATTCTTTGAAGTGTTCTTTGGGGTGTTTATGGTCAAATCTCTCAATTAATTTCTTCGTAAATGTATCATAGGTTTTTATATTTTAGTGGTCTTGTATGATCAATCCATGGTACCACCATTCATGGGCTACGCCCTCTAAATGTAGTATAGCAAACTTAATGGCATCCTCCTCCAACATTGAGTTGAGAGATAGGTATGTGTCAGGTTTTTGAATCCATGCTTGGGCTGTGATTTTATTTGAGCCATCAAAATTTGGAAGTGACAGTTTGCCCACCTTGTGTTGTAAATTTTTGTTGGTTTGGTTTCTTGCCCTCCTATGTGAAGTCTTAATCCTAGCCTCACAATATTCAAGAAAGGGGATACTCCTCTTAACTTTTGGGTCAAGTCTTGTATATTGTGCCTCTACTTCCTCATCTTCCCTTTGGAATCCCTCCTTAGCTAGGAAGGGTGGTCGAGTTATTCTAGAGGTAGATCTTGATGGATTGTTATTTTCGAATTGGCTCAGGGTGGTTTCCCTCCTGTTTTCTTCGTGAGGCCTAAGAGTACCTATGATGGTGCTTATGTTTTGTATTGCTTGGAGTAATGCCTGATTTGTTCTCTCATTTTGTTCAATAAGGGCTTGGGTTTTCCTATCATTATTTTCCATAAAAGCCCTAAGTTCATCTCTCAATTGGTCACCCATGGTATTGTTTTGAATGTTGTTATTCCTAGGGTGTCTTCTTTGGTAAGTTTGCACTAACTGTTCTTTCATAGGATGGCAGGATTATGCTCTGATACCACTTGTAATGTCCCTAATTGGTCTAACTTAATTTGTCTCTAATCCTATAGAGTAAAGTATAAATAAGCGTGGAACTGATGACTCCAATGATAAGCTTTAAACTAATTAAGAGTAATCTTCAAGAGTTAGATATATATATTAGTAATAATTAACGAATTGTTGGTAGAAATGAGCTCTATCTGATATGGATTTTGATAAGCAATCTCCAACCATTGTTTATGCCCTTTATCCTTTAATTCACGCGACTCAAGCCTTGGCTAAGTGTCTAATGTTTTTCACTTATTATACTGCCTGTATTGAGGGTTGGTTGGCTCCCTAGGAGCGCCTTGCTTCTGCCTTAAGACCATATTAAAATTCCAATCTGTTCAATGCCCTTTTGTTTGACCAGGATTAATCTTTAATACCTCTAATTTGGCAAATGACACGTCCCTCCATTCTCTAAGTTATTCGCACCCTTTTGAAGAGGCATGTCTTTTTCATATTTTCCTTTGGAATATTCAATGGTTGTGAATATTATACTTTGACAAACTCCTTATGACCTTTGATAAATATCATCAAGGTGGCAATAACCAAATAGCCCGATACATGCTACAGTATGTAAACCCAATAGAGGCAAATAAGAATGGCGATAATAATAATTAAGGCCCGAAAGTAGTCTTGTTCACAAATATTAAATGCCACAATATTCTTGGGGGTTCCTTTGTCGGCTATATGTATAACTCTATATTGTCCATATATTATATTTTATATTAAAATATTGTGTGTCTCTGTTTATCCATTATAATGATCATAATCATAATTGTCATTATTAATATTTACAATTTTATATTCAATAATTATAATATTATTTTATGTTTGTGTTTTATATTAATTTTATATATTTTTAATATTTATTATATCATAATGATTATAATATTTAAATTTTTAGTATTTATATTTTAATATTTATAATGTTATAATAATTATAATTATAATATTATATTTGATAATTATAATTATAATGATATTGAATGGTTAATATATTTTAATATGTATTTTGTTATATTAGTGTTACGATTTCGGGGACATGACATCTTTTGCTCCTTACCATTCTTTGGACTTCATGTTTTTCTCGCTTTTTATTTATCAACTTACGGTCAAAAAACTCTTGCTGCTCCAAACCAATCTAGAGATATTTTTATGATGTCACATGTTCAAGATATTTTCTTGTGTAAAACACCAAAATTTCGTCATGGGTTGGGAGCCCGTTATCATCATTTCAAAACATAGGCTTCAATAAGATCTAACATCAGGCAGCCATTTGATACAAACAAATGGCAATCTCATCTTTTGAGAGAATCCTCACCTCCTTTCCTTCCCGTTCCATGAACTGCTGCCATGCAGCATTAACCTTCTATAATGGCTAGTGCTTCCCTTTAGTTATCATGCTCTCCGAACCGCATGATCAAGTCTTTAAATGATCAATATCCAGCATAGATCCTAAAGGCTGATGGCCTGTAGTATCCCCAATGGGATCTGCCCTAAAATTCTGATTTTTATTTCTGCACAAACCCTAATTCTGATTTCTGATTTTTATTATCTGATTTCAAACAAAATATCACAGCGAACATACAAGTGCCCAAACATGACAAATAAACATGCCAAATGATGCTACCAATTGATATTCGTATCAAACATGAAATCCACCATAAAAACACAAGATAGGGCATCCAAATCCAACATACAAATCTGATTTTCTGTAGATAACTTCTGCTGTTACAAACTGAATATTCTGGACTGATTTTACAATGAATTCATGGGCTCAATCATGCCAAACATATGCCCAGATTTCTGTTCTACAAATCAGATCTAAAACTATGATTATACATACCAAATATATGCAAAACAGTCCTCAAATATCAAACCCTAGATGGGCGAAATTCCTCCTTGGCAAGTGCTTAGGGTTTGTTGCTCCAAATACGCAAAAATCGCCCTCTAAAGGTGGGCGCTCAGGTCTGATCCAAGTGGCGCTCCAAATTAGGGAAAAACCCTAATGCAATCTGCTCATAAAATGCCACAATAATTCTGGTCCAAATCTGATTATGCAATGATGCTCCAAACCTCCAATTGTCTCCAATGAAGTGCAATTAGAACTCCGTCATGAGTTCTCCACAAGGTGAGCTAGGGTTTCATCCAACTCACCACATTCACAAAGGTTTTGTCCTCGGAATAAAGCCCAGCCAAAGTTGCAACCAAAGAGAAGAATCTCCAAAATGAAATTAGATATGAATGGATGCAAAATGACCTGCACTTTACTTTCTTTTATAGCCCTCCAAAATTAACCTTAACAAGGCTGACCTCCTTAGCAAAATATTCTTATTTTATTTGCCTTTTTCCCTCCTTAGGGCCGACCCCAAACAAGGCATGCTAGGCACCCAAAAACACAAATAAAATATTTTATTTATTTTTCATTCCTTTCTCCAAGTAGGGCGAACCACTTGTGCAATTAAATATTTCATTTCTTGACCTCTCACTAGGTCATCCACCTCAAGGGAAATTTTATTTTTCATTCCTTTCTCCAAGTAGGGAGAACCACTTGTGGCATTAAATATTTCATTTCTTGACCTCTCACTAGGTCATCCACCTCAAGGGAAATTTATTTGGATTTATCTTAATTTTCTCCTTAAAATTTGGCAAAAAATATATATATACACTAGTATTTAAAAACACTATTAAAATAGGGTGGATTTAGGGGAGAAAAAGGGGACATTACATGGCCTCATTTGCTTAAATTTTTTTGTGTATCATGGCCCACATGCCATAAGATCAAATCTTTCGACGATCAATGGTGGGCATATATCCTAGAGATTAACAGCTTAACTGCTGTGTGTATTATCTACATCTCTTCCTAAAGCTCTTTTCCTTTTGCTTTAAAAGGTCAAGGCCCACACAATTACTTCCTTAAAGCCTTGCCTTGAAGAACCTTTAAGATATCTTTATTACTCTTCACATGTGCACTGTCTGATCGAAACAAAATCAATGGTGCAGGGAACTTTAGGTGTCAAACCTCATTCTTTCTTAAATTTCCTATCATTGAACACATGGCAAAGACTACTTGATAAACCACTAGAACATGCAATGCATTGCATCATCATTAGGGGATTGTTGGCTATAGTATCAAATGCAATGAACAGCAGACATTTATCATTGTGCTTTCTAGTTATTATCATTGAGACCTGTCAGACATACAATCAAACGAGATCAATGATGAGCACTAATTCAAGATCTTTATCAAAGTGGAATCCACCAATTCATACCTACAACTAACTATTTGGTCATTCAAGGCAAATCCTTACAAAAATAGAAAATTTAGGCTCATGTTTTACAATAAACTGTTTATACACTAAACAAACCACGGAGATTACACATAAACAAGTAAACCTAAAGTTGAAGCAGCATACAAGAGTACAATACAAAAATTTCGACTTGGTCAGAGTTTTGAAATTTTTTGCCTGATAACAACTAGTTAATACTAAGTACTTGGCTTGTGAAGGACTGAAATATGCCAACCAATTTTTTCTTGAATTACCACAGCACAAGCCAACACTACACCAAGGGATTAGCGTTAGCCTCAAAATAGAACCAAATGAAATACTCTCAACGCCAAGAATGTGCACACAAGATCCTTTGCAAGCGAGGTGCTAGCATATGGTAGAGTAACTGAATTATAGCTGAAAGTAAACACATCTGGAAACAGAAAGAGGCGGTGATCCAGCCATGAGAGAAATCCACTCAACCACTTAAACAGTGGGGGGAAGGAAACAACATAATCCAGACTAATTCCTCTGCTACAGCGGGCATCCACTACACAGTGGGAATTCTCCACTTCACAGTGGGTGATAGAAAGTAAATATAAATCAGATTCCTCCACACTAGCAGTAAACCATCCAGGGGTTATAATATTTGCATTAGAAAATCACAAGTAATGCAGTAAATAAATGGTTGGATTAGTACTACTAATTCTCAACCTTACAATTAAGAAAAATTGCAAATTACAAGTGTTACAATAGAAGAATGAATGCAAATATGTGAAGGATGAATTTAGCTAGTTTATATAACTCTCAAAGACTGAAATTGAAGCCAAATTCTGAACTTATTGAAGTCTGATAATAAAAACCAGCAACCTATAAAACAATGAAATGCTCATAACTCTTTCAATATACCTCTGAATTGAATGAAACGAAATGCAAAGGCTCTTTGGAGGATAGGCACCCAAACTCAAACCACAAAACTGCATCAAAACTCAAGATATTATTTTGCACGAATCCCAATGCACTCTCAAGAATGGTACGACCCTCAAGAGGGGCGATTTCTCTTGCTAAAATCAAATACTTGGAATTAAATTCTGAAATTCTCCAAATATGGTCGCCATTAGCATAGAATTGCAAGGATCAAATACCCATAACCAAAATAAATTCACATCAAAAGCTATAAATGAAAAACACCTTCAGCTGTGTATACACTAGCAACATTAAAACTGAAATTCTCACCAAAATTCACCAACTTTGAAGCACAATCTGCTAGTCTGATTGAGAAGCAACAATAAGACCCACTAGGTTTTGTCTTTCAAACACGAAATTGGATTGGAACTAGGAGGTAAACATCCCTCGAAGTATTAAACAAGTTGTCATTTCGACAGCATAACATTAGCATAAAAACATTGGATGATGAAAGCTAGAGCAAAACTTCTCTTTTATAGAAAAAGAGGTGACTACTCAAATTCCCAAAACTCGTCCAAGAAAGGGATGCCAAAAGTTCCCTTTTTGAAATATATATATTTTTTTAATTTGAAATCACTTTATTTCATCATCTTTTGGCGTCCAAACTCCAAGGCATTAAAAACTTTATGAAATATCAAATATTTCCTTTATGAGGCGTCCACCCTTTATGACCACCTTTTTTAACACAACTTTAAGTCATCTCATTAGGCCAAGGGGTCAATATTAAAACATAACATTAATTGCCTTTAATTAAATGATTTCTCCAAAAATTGCTCCAAAAAGCCAAAATCAAAACCAAACAACTGCTCCAACTGAAAAGGAAACTTATTGAAGAGTTGCCAACTACACCACTACCAAAATTAGAACTTACTAAAAATAGTAAATCCCGAGAAATGCCAAAAACCACCAAGCGAAGGAAACCCTAATTTCACTTCTGATCAACCTATGGATTTCCGGAAATGGGCTATTAGTCACAGAAGAGCGTATGGCCAAAATGGGGACATTACAAGGACAAAAGAATGAACCTCAAAATATTTGGTTCCAAACTAGCATGTGCCTTGTCCAATGGACTACAAAGTCGAAACTTCAAAAGCAACAACACAGTACCCCAAAATTGAGAACAAACCCAAAATTTCCTAACAAACACAAAAAGACACAACATAAAAAGGGGAAACAAAAACATTTGCCTACTTAAAAGCAAATGGGAGGGGAATCAACAAGTTTATACAAATTCATTCATAGGCTGAGAGAAGTGGGAGCCTTTTCTTGTCAGCCGAAATAAGGAAAATGATAATGGGGAGATTTGAAATTCGAGGACTACAATAACAATGGACATAAACTTAAAGCAGTGCCAAAGTGAGATTGATGTGAAGAAGAAACAAAGGGGCAAGGGTTCCAGCCTTAATCCCAAAGCATTCATAGGGATATCTAGTTCATATGGAATGAATACATACTTGTTGTTGCACATTGAGAACAGTGCTCTGATCCAAGACCACTTTGAAAAAGCTCACAAACAGGTTCTCCACCAATGAAATACTGCTCTTCATCTTCAATAAAGAAGACTTTGAATTCAGATTGACTGAAAGCTTCAAAATCTTTGAGAAATTAAGGGTACATCTATAGGTGTCTTCAAATTCAAGTTCAATGAATAATTAAAATCTTGAGATATCAGGAGAAGCCTACAGCTACACATAAAAAACGTCTGATTCCAATGGTGCAAGAAGAGAAGACGTGGAAAAATCAGACAAATGAGCATAAGTCTTCCCATCAAAGATACACTCCATGTCAAAAACGGTTCCAAAGGAAAGGACTTTCTTCAATGTGTTCACAATTCAACTGCAATCCAATTTAGGCTCTTGAGGAATTTCCCTCTCCTCTACATAACACTCCATTTCGAGAAGAAGAAGAGATGGTAGCGTTGTATCAAGCTAGGATTCCCCAATTTTTTTGAAAGGAAAGGTTCCAACAAGTTCAACCAAAATGGAAGAGGAGAGGCCATTTGACCCATCATCCAATTTTATTAGGCATGGGTCCTCCAGCAACATCGCAGAATGAAAAGCACTGTTTTTATTTCTGTTGAGTTGTATGTCAGAATCTTCATTGCCATTAAAAGAGAACACGTGGTAGATTTCAGCAAACTCTTCTATTCATGTCCTTGTTATTTCCTCCTCGAAAATTTCCCCAACCAAACATTCTTCATCCAGCACTGTGAAATTGAAAAGAACTTGAAAGACACAAAATTTTTGTTAAATTTGAGTGAACAGATTAAATGCACAGAAAGTAATTCAAAATCAGAGACAATAACACAGCAGTTACCCTGGGAAAACCCTCCTCTTGAGGGAGAAAAAACCCAGCAACAAAGATCTCTCTTTTATTTATAATAACAGTGACAACATTTCACTTTACAATGAGGTCTAACACAAGACCAATATGCAGCTCCTAGCAAAATGCAATATCAGATGACAGCCTGCTAATTCGCACCTGACAAAATATGTGATTGACTGAAATGAACACCTACAGAATTTGCACCTGAAGGATACTACGCACTGTAAGATGATGTTCACACTTGTTAAGATATCCGCACTGTATTAAGTCCGCACTATGCTTTGCTTGCTTCCTTGTACTGGATGATCTTCAATCTGTATTTTGTATTTGCCTTTGATTGATATCGGACTTATGTGTATAACCGAACTGATATATTCGCTCTTTATGTTCGCACTTTATCATTCAGATATGTTCGCACTTTATGATGCAAAACTGATGAGAATAACCGAACTCCAGATCGATGATGAACAATGGACAAACATTTTGTATATATATACAAACGAATGGAGAGACAAATCCTTCATGTCGGCCTCTTAAGAAATCTCAACTCTTCTTTAATGAATGTCGGCCTCAATCAAATAACCTATGTCACTTTATTTGTTCGAGGCTCTTTGAACATATATCGGCCTGAATTCACACCTCTTCACAAGAGGTCGGCCACCTTAAAGATCGTGTCCCAAGGAGAATGAAGACGACTCTAATTAATAAACAAATATTAATTGTCTTCTAATAAAAGATCAAGATAGATACGCATCTTCTCAAGTCGGCCATGCAATGAGATGAAGATAACACGAATATAAATTAGATAGCCAACAGCTATCATCTAATTTATGTTTCCACGAAAGAGCCGAGCTGGAAGGAACTACCGAAGCTGCTATATCATTAACAATTTTCACCTCCTCTCTAGGACTTTATAGTGAGAAAAGAGGAGTGCTTGCCAAAAAATCTGGCTTCCTCTTAGGTTGTGCCAGTAAGAGTTTCTCCTTAGAATAATTAGATGGGTTTGTAGTCAGAACACAATATTTGAAATGCATTATTAACTGTACATACAAAATTCAAAAGAAGAATAAAAGAGGAATACAATCTATGTTTCCATCATTTTTCAATCCAGAGCGCAAATGCAATTGGATGTTATTTCTCTACCTAAAAAAAAAAAATTCAATAAAAAATCTTTTTCACTTTGGCATTTTACCATTGAATTGTCTGAAATATCTTGGTCTAGATCAATACCACAATTAATAGCATCTGCAACATCTGTATAATCTAAATCCATGATTTGAATAATCAACCGAATGTTTCTCCTTAAGCTGAAGCCTAATGGGTGAAATATGGGTATCACATTGTTTTGCCACCCACGTGCACTACACTGTTATTCATGCAACATCTGCTCACACGTGCCCTATCCTCTCTGCAATTTGCATCAGGGGCCTTTTAAACCTCAAATTGGTTTTCTGCTTCTCACCTTTGTTCTATGTGTGCAAGGATTCGTGAGCCTTTACTGCAACAATCTGTTCCAAAAGCCAACCGCACACTTCTACAAGTTATCCCACACTTTTGCAGGTTGGCCCACACTTCTACAGTTGGCCCCATTGACCCTTTAGTTGGCCCTATGCAATTTTCAACCCTAGCCCCCTAGTTGATTTTTTCTGCTCTATCGATTTGGGATTATTGGGCTTATTTGGTCTGCTTATGCATCAATTGCTGATTCAGGGGGTTCAAATCGCCATGGAAACACCTGTTTCCAAAAATTGGATTGTCGAGACACCAAAAGTTTCGGTAAAACAAGTTGTGTACCATATTTTCTGAAATTGAGGAATTAAGTGTTACATCCCAAATTGTGAAGTTACTATTTACCGTGACTAGATAGGGTAAATGTGAATGTAATGTGAATTCTGGAGATGAATTAATGATGCTTGTACCTTGTTTTCATTTGATATTATCCCAGTTGATGTTATTCATGGTGATATACTGCAAAAATGAATAGATGGTTATTGAATTGTGAATATTCTAACTTTTGAAATGTTTATGTATACTACTTATGTTATGAACACATGACTTCTGAAAGTGTGTGTCAGTGGATGCAAGTATATGAATCATTCCTCCAAGCAAAGGGGAAGTATCACTCAAGAGAGGAGCTTGGTTAGTTAACCGGTAAAGTGAACTATTTGAGCATGCACACACAACACTTTAGATTGAGTGAACTGGGTCAGTTATGTTGGGTCTAGATAAGTCATCTGTAGCTCATACATTGGCATTAGGAGTCTTGTTTACTTCTTGACGCTTTTGTGAGTGATGTTTATCTATATATCTGTCTTGTTGTATTACAATCATTATGATGGTAACGTAAATGGATGCAAGTGAATAGGTTGAGTGGGTATATATACATATATATAGTATATACACATATCCATATGTATATACATATCGATACAGGCATATGATCGGCAGATGGATATGCTCATACGGATGTATCGATATGGTATACCTACACATACGTGTACATTGAGGTATATACAAGTATATACATGTATATATATACACACAACCTATTATATGTGGATATTAATAATATTATATTACTATTGCCTAACAATTTAAATATATATGTATATATATATATGTAAATATATACATTATATGTTATGTACATATATATATATTACGGTAAAATAATATATATATATAAATTACAAGGAGTAATTAAATATATATATATATATTATTTACTACTCATATATATATATATAATATGTATATATTTTAATGTTATAAATCTCATTATTGGAAATTAAATTATTTTCCACTTTGAGTTAATATTAAACTCTAACTATGGGAATCAAGTGAAATATCACTCAGCCGATTATGGATCATCAACTATGGAAATCGAGTTAATTTGCTAGCCGACTATTACCACCAACTATGAATCGAAACTTTATTGCTTTGGGAAATACACATCAACATAGTGAATGAGGAAATATTTCATTAAACTATAGTTTGAAACTTTTGAAATCAAAATGAAATTTAGCGCTAAAATAAGACACATGCATATGCGCGAAACTGTGACCAAGTCACAGGGAATGCAAGCACAGTTTGAATAATGTTGATTAAGCCTTGAATGTAGGCTATGTGGATTACAAACAAAAATGGACTTTTTCACTATGATTATTTACCCGCCAGATTTCAGGATTGGCGCCATATTTGGGAGACGCCTGTAGGTGTCGATTCTTCACATTTCACAATGTGCAAGTTTGAATTATTCTTCAATCTGCTGTCAATAATAGAGGTCGACTCACCTCTAGAAAAGCTAAGTATGGAGTTAGAAATCCGCCACTTATCAAGTTGAAACATTCAAATTGCAGTTTTGGCAATTTACATGCCTGTAGAAGAGGAATTTGATGGGCTTAGGCTCTATAAATAGCCACCCAGTGCATCATTCTTTAATTATTGATTAACTTACTTGTTCTCTGGAAAAATTATCTTGGAGAGCTTATTTTTTGTAGAGCATCATTCTATTTTTCTGAGAAATGTATATTCTTGAGAGTTGAGTTCTACCGGTCTTCAATATCAATTCATCTGAGTACAATACCTTTGATCAACTGTAACCAATAATACTCTGATTATTCTTATCTGAGTACTTGTTCCTGAGTGAGAAAGGCAGAAACCTGTGAAGGAATTATTAATTAATTGATAGAGCTGGAAGTGCTAAGAGTATAGGCTGAGACATCTTCATTGAAGGAAAGCTAAATATCAGGCATGGGATATTCTTCTACTATCATTTTCAATTGTGAACCTTAAATATTTATGAAATTGTATTTAGTGCTTGTGCATAGATAGGGAATAGCCTTGTGAACTGTACTTTTGTTGTGTATAGAAAGTGGGTTATTCTATGAATTGCATATCTGTTGCATTTAGGAAGAAAATCGTTTAAAGGATAAAGATGCATACTTGTTGTGTTTTGCATTAATTGTATGATCTCCATATAAGGAGAATATGTTTGTAATAGTAGCTATATACTAGGACCGAAATGAGGATAGGAGTCAAGTAAATTCTATCAGCTTAAGTTATTAGATTAACTAAGATAAGCTTGAGTTACGCCTAGGATAAAGATTTCCAGTATAGGAGGGATTATGTGAATTACTTGTTATGTTGATTCATTTCTAGCAGTTAGTATGTTGTAGGTTAGTCTAGGATGACATATTATCCAGTGAAGGACCACACCTATGCGTAGTGTAAGATAGCCTTAAGTCAAATCGGCCCTGAGTAGTATTTATGATAGATGACCTTCATTCGAAGTACTGAATGAGAACACTTTGGCCAAAGTAGTGCAAGGTACATCATCCACTTAGACTGTGTGATGCATGAGACTACATTGTCAGTTCATCGTGATCCTTTATACCAGTTCAAGATTGTGAAATAGCAAGGTTCTAGTTGTGTAGGACACAGCACTATGCTCAATTGGCTAACAATATCGGATACCCAACCAATCTCTTCGTCAAAGGGAGGGCAATCTAGTGAATAATAGATGTGTCGGGAACCGATTATAAGTCCGTGGTTGGCGGAAAAGCGTCCGAGTAATGCTTCTCCTCAACAGCAAGCAACTGGAGAACCAAGATTTGAAAGGAAAGATCCTGGACTGTCTTACTACTATTTGTTCTAAAGCTCATTGGAGCTATGTTAGTTAAGGTATGTATTCTTGTTTCATGTACTCATGAAGTTATTATAATGAAATGGAATCTTTATTGTAAATTGATATGGCAACTTGTTCATGTATTATCAATATAGAAAAGGAAAAATTTTCTTGCAATGTCATGTTAACACGTTTACTTACTCGTAGGATATAAATTATGAAATCTTAACTTTACCAAAGGGTTGGTACGTTACATTAAGTTGCAAATTTCAGAAAATAATTTCATTTCTCCAGCAACAACATAAAAGAGAAAGACATTATTAATGTTTTAAAAGCACATATCTCTATTCTTGAGAAATCTCATGCCTCTCGTACCATTACTCCACCTTTTCAGCAACTCCAAGAGACTGTTTCCATAATTCAAAACAAACAATTAGAGTTGTTCCTTCAACATGAGCACCTTAAGGAGGAAACAATAATGCATCAATAGTACATCAAGAAATAGGTGGATGAACAAAATTCATGGGTTCAAGTAGTTGGGGGTGGTCACAAACTCCATCTTGTTATTACAATGGTTGTTTAGGCCAAATTCAATGACCAAAAACCTAGGCTAGCCAAATCGCTTAACCATTGAGTTTGTGGACTTCCTAAGCTAATTGAACCTCTACAAGCTGCTCACACCTTCATGCAAGACTCTATTGGTCTAAAAGGAATTCCCCTAGACATAGCTTAGTCAACTCAAGATAACACACTTGTAATCAGATTTTAGTCCTGTGAAGAGCATCCTAAGCCCTTAGAGCAAAAAAATAGCTCTTCTCTCCTCAAAAGAAAAATGGATGCAGATCTCACACAACTTCAAGTGGAGGAGCTTTGAAAGGCTCATTCCTGGTTGTAGTTGTCAAAAAGGAGAACAAATGGATTGTCATTAGAGATTGCAAGGCCATTATTTGTAATTCCCCACTTCAAGGGTTGTCACACCCTAATTTGTCTACCTAACAATGTTCTCAAGTCTTAGTGGTGGAAATGATGTCTCCTTTGCCTTTTGGAATTGTAATGGTTTTGTATGGTCTTCTCCAGGTACCTTTTAAGATACTATGCTTCACAAGATCATATTTGTTATTGAGACCCATAAGAAACCCAAACAACCTCTCCCTCCAATCACAACTTATGTTTGGGCCTTTCCCTTTTGACATGAGACTTGTAGATCAAGGTGTGTTTCTAGTTCAAGAGGTGTACCTTGTCTCTTCTACAACAACTTTCATTTTAGGATTTCATGGTTGGCCACTAATTTACATTCTAGATATATGTGGTTCAAAATTTGAAGAGGCACACCCCCACTTGGAGACATTTTCCACCTGCCTCTTTTGACTTTGTTGTACTCATTAAGGGAAACCCTTACCTTGATCTATATCCAAAGATTTCCCATTACTCCTTAAATGATGTTATCCTTCTCCATGACTTTAATGATCACTTCAAGACCCTTCAATCACCCATTCATTATCTTGTTGATGACAAGCTTTGACTTCAAGAGTTAGATGCGAATGAGTTTGGCTTATCAAGAACTTCAACTAAAGGGAATAATCATATCACTCCTTGTGTTAGTTATCTTCTCTAACTTGGAGAATCTCAAAGTCTCAACATTCTTAACAAGCTCTCCTATTTTCCTAGTTATCATAGGTTTACTTGCTTCCCTCATGGCGATGGTGCTAGCATTGTTGATTATGCTCTTACTAGCAAATCTTTCATCTCTCATATCCAAGACCTCCATATCTCACCTCTACCCCCTCTAGATGACCATGACGTTTTGACCTTCACCCTTTGCTCCTCTCTCCCACCCCTTACCCCCTCTAAATAAACAATACTTGTCATACTACGATCCATTTCAATGATGATTATGAGCTTGATTATGTTACCTGACTTTCCCAACTTATGTCGAGCTTCTACTCCCTTCCACCCTATATTGTTGCTACCTTGTATAAGTTTTCCACTCATGTTCTTTAGGAGGTTGCCCTTGACTCCTTTCCCCGCACAACTCAGCATTGTACTCCACCCCACCTTCATGGTTTTTGCCCTATGAATCGTTGATTTGACAATGAGTGTAAAGTGATGAATTAGAAACTTCACTTTATCCGTGTCCAAGACCCTAAGTCTATTTTTACTACCCATGGAGACTATCATCGTCTTTCAACATAAGAAACACATTTTTTTTGCATCAACGAAAAAGGAGCTCCTTGTTGCACTCCATCACTCCTATAAGATATTTAGCCATACCATCCTCCAAGGAACTCCCTTATTCATATCACCTCATCTACTTAGGTTTCCTATGCTAATTCTCTTTGTGATATCACTTATCAGCCTATCATTAGATTCCTCTCTACCCCCCTTTCATTTGTTTTCTAAGGTCGTGTTCAGAAAGATCTTTTGAAGCTTTGCTCCAACAAAGTGGTTGATTGTGAGGGACTCTAAATGAATTTCTCAAATATGTGGACTTACCTTATTTTGCAACTATTTCATGAGGTTGTCCATTTGGGCTCCACTCCACTTAGATGCAACATATTATCCTCCCAATTCACAAATGTGGGGATTGCTCTACTCCAAATAATTACAAGACAATTTGGGAGACAAGTGATGGGGGGATGCATTTTTGGGACAGATTTTTTAGGATACCACTTTTAACAGGACTAACAATGATAGCTATTAAAAAAGGGGAAAATTTTAAAATAGTAAAGTTCAAATATTCATATGATAAAATGGTAAAGGCATTTATCATATACATTATAGAACATTAAGATTTATGTTTAGAGTTGAATAGAGATTTCACATGAGTCAACACAAATTACAAAATCTCATTACTTTCATTGTCAATGTGCACATACATTAACCCATATTAATAACTAGCATCTATATATATTAAATTGAACATACTTACCACTTGGAACAGTTAAATGCTCCTTCCTTCTTATTTGTACCTACCACTTGGAATAGTCAAATGTGTGTCAATTCATATTCAAGTAGTAGCTTTATAATGATACATAAATACCTCGAGGTTTTGAAGTGCTCTTCTAGTTTAAATGTTCACACATCTAATATGACAGTTTGATTGGATGCCTTGTGCCTTTACAATCATCTTATCTAACTTCAGCTAGACTTTGGTCAAATTCAATTTGAAAATACACCAGAATTGGAAAATACAAGTTTATATAAATAGCACTTCAAAATAATTTACACATTGTCATAAGCAATGCATAGGTGTCAAGCATATGGATTGTATTTTAATAGAGTGTCCAAATTACCAAGTTATAGGGTGCACATTTAATGATTTGATAATCAATGGTCCACTTAAATAGCAATTTCCTTTACATTGCCGATAACTCTCTTTGGCTGAAGCAACTAGTATTCTTGTTCAAACCAAGATTTACTTGAATCGAGAATTGCGGTCGGCTGATTGACAATCATTAATTTTATAAAATAGAAAAAGTTGGTGTGACTTGTGGTTGCCAAACATTGGATATTGAACATTTCGATAGCAAAGTTTCATTAAATTTGGGCAAGATTTTGAGTGCTATAAGGAAGTGTTGCCTCTATCACGAGCTACTTGTAAGGTGACATTATTGTTTCATCCTCAAACCATAGGGTTAAAACAAAGCCAAGGACGTGTCCTTTTTCTCAATTTTTTGTTTTTTGTTTTTTTTAAATATGGTTTTTTATTTTCACTAGGCCATAGGGGATAGCTAGCCATCCCCTATTGTCATCCCCTACCATCCCCTCAAAAGAAAAAAGAAAGAAAAACATCATGGGGATGTTTCCTAAAAATATTGTAATTCAAGGACAATAGAGGCACATTTCCAGCCTATCTCCACAACATTAAAATGTCCCCTATAGGGGATGAGGATTGATTGAAAACACAAGGAACGCATCCCCAAGGTACATAGTTCTTGGCTCCTTTTCCCTTCCTAAGCCTTATTCATCCTCCCAATGGCATCATTGCCCCTTTTCCTATGTGCCATTCCCTTTTTCCCCTTCATTCAATGTGTTTTCCCTCTTCTCATGACTTTCCTACCCTTTCTTTCAATCATTTGACCCCTTCTTCTCACTTGATAAAATTACTAACTGCTATTGTTATCCCTCTCATGTTCATCCAACCCTATTATATTTCTACTCAAATCTTGCATACCATGAATCATCATAACTTAAAATCACCACCCTTCTTCCTTAGTTTTTTCTCAAAATTTGGAGCTCCTCGAGCTCACAAACATCACTATAATGGTGGTTGTATAAGGTAGTGTTGATGTGTGTTTTATCATCCACCAAACATTCAGAATAAAAATGTCCAAAGACACTCTATCCTCTCTTGAAAAACCACCGCATAGGCGATTCCAAGGTTTCTTTAGTCGGGTCTCGACGTGTGGATAAGTTCAGTGGTCGTTGTGATTTTCTGGTAATGAACAAGGGGACTTACGTAGAAAGTCTGCACAAGCTAGGGACTTAGGAAATTTATCTTTGTAGGTTCTCAATTAGGACTTTCAATTGTGGATCTCAAAAAAATGGCAAAAAGAATAGGGTTCAGAGAATCTAGTCTAAGCCTAAGAAATCAAGAGACAGTAAGGACTTGGTGAAGCGAAATAAACCACACTTTGTTTCGCCTCCTGCAGGACAACATACGCAAAGTGGGTGCAATCTTCAAGGGGTTTGTGAGAATAATTTTCAAACCTCGGATAAGGTTGAAGTTAGGCTTCCACACTTAGGAGCTCAGGCTAACTTTACGCATCGGATGAAAATCATTCATCCGAAGAAAGTATGAGCTACACTTCACCAATGAGTCGATACGATCAATCTTTCATTCAATTAACAACTTTTCAAAGCAAATTCTATTTAATCTAACTTTAACTCTAATCTATGGCGGAAGATAATATGTAACCTCGCTTACTATTCAACAATAAGAAGTGATTCAAGGCAAATCATGCTCAAGAGCTTTTATCATTCAAAATAGTCTCAATGCGACAATATACATAACAAGTCTCCACACAAAATGAAAATGAGAGAGCACTAGTTTATATAGAGCTCCAAAAATGAAATAGACGGCCGAGATTTAAACAAGATTAACGGCCCAGATTGTTACAACCAAACCCTAATTAGGGTTTCCCAAAATAACAAGAGTTAACCATCAGAAAACTATCAGAAAAGTGGCAGTTCCAGCTATAATCAAGGAGAGGCGTCCTTATCCATTCGAGTGGCATTGTGTTTGGCGAATCTGGACACTACGGCAATGACTTCGTCCATCGTGACAGGAGGTAACATGCTGATCCGGAATTCTAGTCCGTCCAACTTCTCGGCGCATCTGGCAAAGGTACCTTCCCAATCTGTCTCCTGCTTCTCAAAATCTTTCCGAATGGATGAGAGTCTTGCCACTCTCGCAAAGTCCTGCTTCGAAAATGGTCCAGCGGTCGGGAAGAAAGTTTCTTGAACTTTTTGCTTCAGTCTCTCTAACTGCATGTCGTTCTCCCGGATGACTTCACGGTCGAACACATCTGTAGTTATCATGCACATCTTCTCCTGGATTTTCCTGACCTGTTCTTCAATTCCAAGCCCATCGATTCTCGCCTTCTCCAATACTTCTTCTCTTATTGTCACTGCCCAAAACCAGTGATGAAAATCATATGCTGCCCCTGCAGCGATCACCCTTTTATCAACTAACTCCTCCCTCGGAGTGCTCTTCAAAATTCTAAGGCTCGGAATAAGCCTTTCTTGCATATCCGGGATACCATCCCATGTCTCTGCCATATCCATCAACCTAGAAAGAAACGAAGAGGTTCGTCCATAAGCAAGCGCCAACCTCTCCATGAACAAGGCAGCTTCCATGCCTTCACCTGCCATCCAGTCTTGCGCTTCCCTGGCTGTCACCATTCCATGCTCAACTTCCTGAGTCATCTCCTGTGATGAATTGAGGAGAGGAGGAACAGTTGCATTGCCTTGATCTAGCGGCTGGGTCAAATGTTGTATGTATTCTTTGAGACGTTTGACCTCCTTTTTATACTCTTTCTTCTTGGTCACTTCCTTTTCCAGTCTCGCTTTAATGGTCGAGACGGAATTATCTAACTCTTCTACTTCCTGACCTTTTGAAGTCGGACCAAGGTCAACAGTGGTGATAGCATACTCCTGCGGAGTGATTTCGTCCTGTGGCTTATCCACTGTAGGTACTGCAATGTGCACGGAACGGTGGCCTGTCTCATTCCTCTGGATGGTGGAAAACTTCTTGGCGGGCTTCTTGGTAGCAACTTGTTCTAATCTTGCCAAGAAATCGGCAGTATCGTCCTCTTCTTCCTGTTGAGCCTCAGCAGGCACCTGAACTTTCATTCTTTCTAATAGCCAGTCTGGAATGGTTGACTGTTCAATGCCATCCTCTACTTGGACCTCGTCTTCGTTTGGAACATCCATGACTCCTCTGAGGGCGGAAATCATTCCTTCCTCTAAGTCATTATCCCGGACATCCATGTCATTGTCTGAACCTAAAATCTCTGTGCCTGCTGGTGATGCAGGCTCTTCATCATCTAATTGGATAGGTTCATTGTTCACTTCCTGAGCTGCAAGAGGTTCGAGCATCTCAACCAAGGAGTCGTCTATATTAGCCACCAAATGGTCAACATTCCTGGACGCCGCTGACCGAGAAGGTCCTCCTTTATGCTTCTTGGAAACAGGTTCTGCACTTGGCACCATTTCTTTTCTTTTCTCTCCAATCCCAACCAAGTCTTGATGGGATGCCCCGGCATTAGAGGAATATGACTCTGATTCGCTCAACAGATCATATGTGAGCGTGATTCCTTTTTGTCTCAATTCCTGAACATGATCATCAACCCACCACTGAGAATATTTCGTCACTGGCCTCATTAGGGTGGCTAGGTCTGCATGCTCTGGCTCTGACCATTTTACTGGAGGGAGAGGTCGACTTTCCTCAAAGCGAGGTTGGACGTGGTTTCCGTCATCCTGAAGCTGATCAGGTACTCGGCAGAACTCAATTGTTCTCATGAAATCTACGGACATCCTGGACCACATCTTCCGTCTGATCTCGTATTCATCGGCAGCATTTGCCCAATAATCCTCCAGTTCTGCCCTGTGCTTATATCTCCTTCCTTCCACTGTCCGGATATTATGATGTGGGTCATAATTGACCCTGGACTTGTATGCCGTGAAAGGGTACCATTGGATCTCCAACCGTGCACTCTCAGCTGCTTGGGCGGATGGGCAGTACTCTAGCATGTTCCCGATGAAGAAAGGGAATGTGACGGACGCTTTCTTGGTCGGCCTCTGAATATTCTGGTACTCTTCTAATTGTCTCAAAACCTCGAGCAATACCATCCGATTAGTCGGATAGATAGGCAATTTATAGGGATTTCCAGTAAATCCCTGGATCCTGATATATGTGAATTTCGGGAATTGGATGAACCAAGACCCGTATTTGCTGATAAGGCTTTTTGCTTCATGGCTCAGCCTTTGATGTATTCCTCCTTGGAGCTTTCTGGTGATATGCATTAGGAATGCATCATGCACCCTCCTGAAGTGAGTCTTTTCTTTCAATTGGAGCTGAGGATAGCAGTCGTAAGGCCTGAGCTCGTTCTCTCCATTGCCAATTCTGCCTTTGCAGACCAGTCCTGGATATCTGTATGATCTGGCCAATAGGTATATCACATATGAACTCATGTGAAAAGACTTAGTCTCTTCAAGGTTGATCAGTTGCTCGTGAAGGTTGTCACTTATCATCCGTGACCAGTTGAACATCTTAACTCCGGAGGTGACCTCGTCGATGAAGTAGTACATCCAGCTCTCAAAGAAGGCGCCTTGCGGATTGCCTGCGATCCTGTTCAGCATCAGCACGATATCTCCAAAATCTTCCTTGAAATCCGTGCGGCGAGGTCTCTTGGGCATCTTCTTGATTGATGGCTTTGGCTTGTCCATCCATACCTTGTTGACTGTGGTGGCGCACAAATCTGCCTTGCTGTCATATAGCATTTTGGTTTCTTCTTTGGTCTTATAGATCGTTCTTGAATGCTCAGGGATGCCAAAGGTTTCTTGGATTACAACTTCATTCAAATGTGCCAAGACTCGTCCGTCAGGGGCGATGATCTGTCTCTTTTGAGCATCATAATGGCGAGCACATTCCACCATTAACTCAGCACAATCCATGGCCGGTGGGAATCCAGCTGCTTGGAAGATCCCGTTTCTGACCATTCTTATGGCTATTGCTGTGGGAAGTCCCTTCTGACCGTATACTCTTTGCTTGAATTCGTCAAAATCCACATGTCCGAGGTCAGTATCTACAACATTCTTCCACTTTGAGATGACCTTGGTCTCCTTTTGGGCACCCTTATTGGCGAACTTCATTTTCAGCTTCCTTGATAATCCTCCTGCCGTGTCCGTCAACCTGCAGTCATAAAATTAACATTAATAAAAAGACTTTTAAAATAGTTTAAACCTCGTGCCTTGGATTCGAAAAAAAATAATAACTTTCAGCTGTTCAAATAATTAAAATATTGCGAAAAAGCAAGCTGAAAGTGACTTTGATGGAGTTGAAAATTCTTGCCAGAACTTCGTCAAGAGGAAAGGGCATAAAAAGATAGCAAATTTAATTAACCAATCCTCAAACCTTAGTGAAGGATCGTCAAATGTAAATCAGATTTAAAAATCTGATTTTTTTGAAAAGTGCGCCCCTCTTCAAGAAGAATTCAGCTTTGAAAAATTTCTCTTTTTCTTTTCCTGCGAAAAATTCCTCAGCATAACACTGCTTATCCTTCTGGACAATTCGACTTTGCCTATTGATGAATTGATTGCCTGACGATTTCGAGAAAGATCAAATTTCTCTTCAGCTGTGTGTGGAAAAATGAGTTGCTGAAACTCATTATAATGCTGAAGGATTGAATTCGATTTAGCAACTGCCATCTTTCTTCTTGATCCTCGATTTGTTTTCATTTTCCAAACAGGCAACTTTCCTTTTATTTTCCGACAAGGCTCAGTCTCGAACTTATCCGGACAAATCTCCTTGATCTTCAAAAATTCGATTTTTTCATTTAATGCTTATCTTTTGATTTTTCGAATTTTTAAATAAACGTTAAATCTTTAATTAAATTCGTGGTGAATTTAATTTTCTTCTTGCCGGATTTCATCTCCGCCTGGCATACTTCATTTTCGTCCGATTCGTGTCTGGCAAATTTGATTCCGTCCAAGGTATTTTTAAATTCCAAATAGTTGAGAATTAATTATTAAAATATTAATTCCAACCCGTTCGTCTTGGACCCATGGCTATCTTGATTGTTCTTTCGTTTTTCTTGGCTGAGAGTGTATTTTCCGATTTTGTCCTTGATTTCGTCTAGCCAAACCAAAATTCAAGCCATTCCGTCAAAGATTTCATTGCCAGATCCTCATTTTTCTTTGCCAAGGCGGGATTTTAAGCTTATTCTCTTCCGCCAACGTCAAATATTTCCTTGCTCGGTCGAATTTTTCTAGGCAAGATCCTTGTCAGAATGTCTTTGCCGGTTGAATTTTCCTGACGTCTGACGTATTCTTCATCCTTTGGTCAAGGACGATCCTTCCTTTCCTTTTACCTCGTGCATTTTCCTTTTAGCCAAAGTTGACAATTTCTTCACATTTTCCATACTTAGGCAAATTTTGCCTCTTTTTCCCTCATCGTGTTAGGCATATTCCGTTTCATTCCTTGCCATATCTTGACGTTCTTTAGCACATGCCCTTTCAAGCTTAGCATTTGTCATCTCAAAAATGTCTGGATGTCTAGCCAACGTCTTCATTTTCCATCCATTAGCCTCTATACTTAGGCGAATTTTAGAGCTTTTCTTTGGATTTGGCTTTGACACTTAGCCAAAAATCATCATCTTATCATCTTGGGCGGACTTCCTTGGCATCTTGGACGAACGTCATGGATGTCTTTGCTATTTTACCAACTTCTTCCAAGTGCATGGTGGACATCTCTTAAGTCTTTGGGATGAGCATCTTGGACGTAGATCATGGATGTCTTAGCACTTATTCCCATCGTTTTATCCTTTGGAAATGATATAATGTTTGGCCAAAAATTATCCTTCCACCTTTTTAGGCTTTCATATTTAGCATATTTCGAAATTTTCCCTTGGTAGGCATCAACACTTAGTAAAATTTCAATTTTTTCTTACTTCATAAGTCTAGGCGGACTTTACTTGACTTTCAGCCAAGTCCCACCTTTTAAGGGCGGACTTCTCAAGCATTTTGGACGAGTTTCATGCACATGGGCGGACTTTGAAGGTCTTTGGGATGTCTCCCTTTGAAGATGGCGGACTTCTAGCCTTCTTTGGACGTGCCTTTTGGTGCTAGGCGGACTTTAGAATGTGTTAGGATATCCTTGTTGGAAAATGGCGGACTTCCAAGACCTTTAGGATGTGCATTTTATGTGCTGGGCGGACTTCATTGCATGCATGGACAAGGATGGCGGACTTAAGAAGGTCCAAGGATATGCTTCAAGATGCATGGCGGACTTCATGAGGTGCAAGGATATGCTTCAAGATGCATGGCGGACTTCATGAGGTGCAAGGATACCAGGGGCGGACTTTGAAGCTTGCAAGGATATGCATCTTAAATGTTTGGACAGGCTTCCTTAGTGCTGCTGGGCGAATTCTATGACCTTCCAGACCTTCATGCACCTTCCCTAATCCTTCTTCCATGGCGAATTCTCCAGATTTGAATAGATTTCTCACAAACTTCACCATTTTTGAATTGATTTCTATGATTTCACCTTCAGATCTGATTGATTTTGACTGGTTTTTGACTGGTTTTTTCCAGATTTTCGAACGTTTTCAGTCTGATTTTCATACTTTTTGAACTTTTTTTGCAAATTTTTCAAAAAATTTCAAATTTTTCATTTTGATTTTCTGAGAGTTCTGGTGAGTTTTTCAAACTTCTGAGTGCGTTTTCAGAACTCGGGACCCTTCCAAAAATAGAAACTTTCCAAAAATAGAAACTTTCTAAAAATAGAAAAGCAACCCTAAAAAATAGGGAACCCTGTTTGGTCCAAAAATGCCAAAAATGAAAAATCGAAAAAGCAACTTTTCCTAAAAAATAGGAAGTGTCAGAATTGGCCAAATTCACAGTCGATCTTCGTCTCTTGGGCCTTCTGAGCGCTTCCATGACGTCTATGCACTGATTCAAACATGAATTCTTGACTTGGCTTGGATAACTCTTGGCGAACTGACTGGAAACTCTAAGCAAAGTGATCTCTCGTAACCGTTGCAAGGAGACAAAACCCTAAAAACTAACAGGCAACTGGGGGTCCCCATCAGCGATGGGGCGATGTTTCCTAAAAATATTGTAATTCAAGGACAATAGAGGCACATTTCCAGCCTATCTCCACAACATTAAAATGTCCCCTATAGGGGATGAGGATTGATTGAAAACACAAGGGACGCATCCCCAAGGTACATAGTTCTTGGCTCCTTTTCCCTTCCTAAGCCTTATTCATCCTCCCAATGGCATCATTGCCCCTTTTCCTATGTGCCATTCCCTTTTTCCCCTTCATTCAATGTGTTTTCCCTCTTCTCATGACTTTCCTACCCTTTCTTTCAATCATTTGACCCCTTCTTCTCACTTGATAAAATTACTAACTGCTATTGTTATCCCTCTCATGTTCATCCAACCCTATTATATTTCTACTCAAATCTTGCATACCATGAATCATCATAACTTAAAATCACCACCCTTCTTCCTTAGTTTTTTCTCAAAATTTGGAGCTCCTCGAGCTCACAAACATCACTATAATGGTGGTTGTATAAGGTAGCCACATAGACCATTTATCCTTTTGCCTCAAAATTGAATCACAAATGCATCTAATGATGGTTTTTAAGGCCTACTACATTTTATTGCCAACATCTTATCAAAAATCTACAATAAGCCTCTTCTCTCTCCCATTTCTACTTGATCACTATATTGGACCATTTTTTCCTGAAGTAGAAAGTGTTCTATAATTCATTAAACATTGCAGCAATGTTATAGCAATCATTCCAAGCTTTGCAACAGTTTTTTGAAGCTCGTGGGCATTAGGGAAAACAATTGTTCTTCACCAAGTGACTTTTCCATTGTTTTTCACTATTGAGCTAGTTCTTTCTTCTAATTCCTTGAGTTTCACCCAATTCTCTTAATTCTGCATTTTTCCCTCTCTTACTTTCCCTCTTTCCATCCAATCCATTCTCTCTATTTCATATTCATTTGATACCTCTTTTCCATCTCCTACCCTCTCTTTTCTTCTCCGAACACTAGTAGTTTTCCCTAGTTTCTATTTCTTTCCCAATTTCTCTTTAGATAACATCAACCTTTCCCTAAGTTGTTTTCTACCTCTCATCTCATCCAACAAGAAAAACAGTAAAGAATCCCCAAGAGTGTTAGAAGGAAAAAGTGCCTGAAATCACCTGAAACTCTACCGATTTTTAGCCCATTCTGACACTATGGACCGAGGCACAAGGAAAGGACCAGACTATTAGGCAAGGTGAAAGAACAAGCCCATGCTACCAAGTAGGGCATAAGGATAGAACCAACCTGTCACCCAAGGTGTTGGGACATCTAGCAGCCTTGTCCTTGCAATTTTTCACAGTCAAACTTCTCTAATTAGGTGTCTACCAATGTTTAGATCCAAAATCCATTGATATAGCATCAAAAATTCAAGTGAAAACTTTCCTTATTCTCTGTTTTTCATAACTTTAGTTAACTAATTTCAAATGTAATTTTCTATATGTTTTACATCTATTCTTGCATGTTGATAGGTATCCACTCTAGAGAGGCCTCTACACTATCCTATACTTCTCTACAAAGTTTCAAACCTGTACCAACTCCCAAGACAAGTTCACTGCCTCTAGACTAGGTTGTCAAGTTCAATGTAAGGACTAGACAAGTTTGTCAAGCTGGTGTAAGCCTTCTAGCAGCAATGTCTTGTTGCTTAGAAACTGACAAGAAACTTCCTCTAACATTCTAAGATTTTTTTCAATGTGACCACTTCTCTCCACAAGTGCATCTAGACACATTTACTCAATTTTCTCCCCCTAGTCGCATATCTAATTGTTTCATCACCTGTCTCCAAAGTTTCCAATATTGTTGAATAATCGAAAGAGGTTTTCTTGGCTTTCAAAAATAGTATATGACTTCATGTAGTTATTCCCAATGTTACACAAGGATGCACCGCCTAGACTTTTCTGGTTGTTCCCATTGCTAACAAGTTCCAGGGGCAAAGGAATGGCTAGGAAACATCCCAGGGGCTGTCCCCAATCATCAAAATTGAGGGGATGTCTTGAAAATGCGAAAAATAATGCAAGGGATGACCAATCATCCCTAGGGTGGCTAAGGGATGTTTGGACATCCTCCAACCATCTCGGGGAAGTCAGAAATTGAAAAAAAAAGGGGAGACAAGGGGCCCACAAAGCTCCCCACATACATTTACGCAATCCTAAACCTAAAACAAAGACACTTACAATTGAAAACATAAAATCCCTTCATTTGTCCATTTTATCATTTTGAATTTTGTGAGAAAAAGATAAAGAAAGAGAGAAGAACAAAAAAGAACAGAAATGATAAGAAGCCAAGAGAGCATCAAAACTACGTTATTTGAGGTAAGTTTAGCATCCATTGTTCATTTTCACCAATCCTTTAGAATTTTCTTTTTTTCATTTCCTTCAAAAATTCAAACACTTAGGCAGTTCTTTTGTTTGTTTTCATTTTATGTTTGCAGCTGTTTTTTAGTTTTTATTTTTTACTAAAAGCAATATGAGCTGCAGTGAAAGTTAAAGGTAGTGATAAGGTTGAGATTCAATAAACAAGCCATAGAGGTACTACCATACTAGGGGTTCTTCTAGGTGTGGGAAGTGTAGTAGGTGAAATGAAAAGTAACCCATTTGAATGCTTTTACTATCCTAAAACCTTATGCAAAGAAGCTACTCAATCCCCAAAAACCCTTTCACAAATCCTAAAGAGAAAAACAATAAAAAAAATTCAGGGGAGAGTAGACATTGGTTATGACATATGTGCAACAAGGATTACAAGAACAGCTACACAAGGGTTTACAATCATCTTTTGTGCATACCTAGACATGGTATAAGAGGTTGTGCAAAAAGAGTATACAATCTACCATGCCTACCATGGAAGTTGAGAGTCAAAAGGGAGAGAATTCTACCAAAGGAAAGAAAAGGATACAAGTGTTGTAGGAAAGATGAATGTGCAATCACAATAAGAAACAAATTTTGCAATTGCCAATTTTTTCTTTGTCGATGCCATCCAATTCACACGTTCTCCCTATTTCAATGAAAATTTGAAAAAACAAATGCCATCGGTTCCTCAATTGCCCCCTAGAGAACATAGACTACACACCAACCTCCTTCAGAAAGAGTATTCTAATGTGAGTCTGTTGATGGAGGACATGAGGCAAGCTTAGCTAAGGATGGGCTGCTCAATTTTTATGGATGGGTGGAATGATAGACATCAGCTGCTCATCAATATCATAGTTATATTTGTAATTGACTCTCATTTACTTAGTGCTATTGATTGTTTAGAGAAATGCAAGGATGTGGGCATCCACTTTCAGATTTTGAGGGAGACCATCAAGGAGGATGGGGCCTCAAATGCTGTGCAGGATGTCACCAACTCAAAAAATGTTTGGAAACTAACTAACACAATGGTAGAAGGTGCTTACAAACACATTTTTTGGACCCTATGTTGTGTTCATTTATCCAACAATGTACTAAAAGGAAGTGAGAAGATAGATTGGGTAAAGGTAGTGGTGGTAGAAGCTAAAGACATACAAATGTTCATTTGCAACCGTCATAGCGTGCTCTCTTCAAGACTTTTTTTGAAGGAAAAAATTTTTAAACCTATGGAGACTAGATATGCCAGTTACTTCATCTTGTTAGAGAGGATGCTTGAATTTAAGGGACCTCTATAGTATCATTGAGTCCTCCATACATCATCTTGTTTGTTTCTTTTCTCTCTTTTGGAGAGGAGTTTTGTCCCACTGGGTTTTCTCCTTTACTCTGCTTGTGAGGGATTGCACTTGCATTGTACATGGGTACCTAACATGGCCTCATAGCCGAGACCCATCTGTTGTGACCTAATTCACACCTCGCCCCATTGCAAATGGGGACCCTCATAATTTGCTTTTTAGGGTTTTGTCGTTGCGTCTTTGTTTTCGTCTGGTCTCTATTTGGGGGATTTGAGTCTGAATTTTGAATGGTTACCCGAGTCAAGCAAGGGAGTTTTAGCCTGGATCACTGTGCAAACATCGCCCTCATGCTTAGGAGGCCCGGGAGACGAAGATCGACTGTCATTTCAGTCAATTCCGACACCTCCCAGTTTTTAGGGTTTTTCCACTCTGGTCCCCTATTGTTTAGAACCTACTTTTTTGGCACTTTTGGGCAATTCTGACATCCCTATTTTTTAGGGTCTATTTTTAGAAAGTTGCTATTTTTGGAAAATTTCTATTTTTAGAAAGTTTCTATATCTGGAAATTTCTCGAGTTTCGAAAATCTATTCAGAAGTTTGAAAAGATCAACGAAACTCTCAGAAAATGGATTTGAAATATTTTGAATTCATGGTGAAATCTGAAAAAAAAAATCACAGAAAATGATAAGAAATCTGGAAAAAATCACAGAAAATGGTGAATAATCTGAAAAACCAGTCAAGAAATCACAAGAATAGTGAGGAAATCTGAGAAGTTCATTAGGAAATCTGAGAAATCCGTGGAGGAGACTGAAATCTATGATGAAATCGCCTAAGTATGGAGTCCAACCAGCATGGAGAAGGGAGAAATTAACGTCAGAAAGCTTCAGCCAGACAATGAAAATGGCTTGACTATGAGCAAACTCCGCCCAGCAGCATAGAGAAATGGCACAGCATCCAATGAAGTCCGCCCTCCAGTGGCATCACAAGCGGCCAAGTCCGCCTTGGACATAATGAAGAAATGGCAAGACATTTTGCCAAGTCCGCCTTGTATGGCAAGAGAGGAGGTGAAGTCCGCCTTGGGCAAGAAGTTGAAATGGCAAGATGAAAGCTGAAGTCCGCCCTCCAATGGCAAGGAAATGGAGGAAGTCCGCCCATGTTCAAGTGTCCAATGGCAAGGAATTTAATGAAGTCCGCCCTGGGTCAAGTGTTAAATGGCAAACAAAAGGCAAAGTCTGCCTTGAGCAAAAGTCTTGAGTGGCAAGGAAACAAAGCAAGTCCGCCTTGGGCATAAGGTTGAATGGCGAGCAAGTAAAGGAAGTCCGCCTACTAGATGGCAATAAAACATGCCAAGTCCGCCCAGCCACATGTTAAAATGGCAAGACAATTAGTGAAGTCCGCCTTGGTTAAAAGGATGAATGGCATGCTAAGAGGTAAAGTCCGCCCTTGGACATAAAGCAAGGAAAAAGAAGTGGCATGATAACATGCAAAGTCCGCCATGTCTAGAGAAGTGGTAAAAATTAAAAATTTTGCCTAAGTATGAACATTGGCAAATAAAAAAGAATATGCTTGGCATTTTGGAAATTCGCCTAAGTTCAAACATCAAAATGTCTAGAGAAAATTTTGCCAATGACTTAAAATCATGCCAAATGATTTAGGAAGATGAAATAAATTTTGCCAGAGGCTTTGGACGATTAAAAATTATGGCCAAATAAAATTGGACGATTGAAAATCATGGCAAAATAATTTTGGACAAAAGAAGTTATGGCAAAATAATTTTGGACGAAAGAAGTTATGGCAAAATAATTTTGGAAGATAGAAATTATGGCAAAATAATTTGGAAGAAAAGAAAATTCGCCTAAGGCAAATGAAAAATTTCGAAAAATCAAAATTGCCTTAGACAAAAATAATTTGCCATAAAACGAATGGGTTGGAAATAACACATAAAAATAATTATTTTAATTATTCATTTTCCAACGCCCCAAAAGAGATAAGTTTCAAAAAAATCGAAATTGGAAAAGAGCTTTATTGAACTGGCATTGAATTTGGAAACTTTCCCAGATACTATCGTTAAAGATAAAACTTGCCACGCAAAAGCTGAGTAAAAGACAAGTTAAAGCTTGATTTTTAAGGAAACATTTGAAATTTGCTAATTGGATCGATTTTCTCACCTCTATAATTGATTTCACTTCTCATTTTTACAATCGTCCGATTTTCGAAAGAAAAGTGTGAGAAGAAATTTGTCTAAGGCACGAAAGTGAGAAAAGTCTGAAGCGAAGTGAAAGAAGCAAATTTTTTTACCAACTTACATTGTGATTGTGATCATTTCTTTTGTCCAGAAGAGCCAGGCAGATTTACTTTGTCCACTTCATTTTGGCATGAAACTCCATCATTTATTTTCTTTCCAGCTTGATTTTTCACGAAGTCTAATTTAAACAACTAGCTGGAATATCTTTCAAAGTGACTCAAATTTCGAATTCTAAATATTTTCTTTGCCTTTTCCTTGCAGATTTATTTTTGAAGCGGTAAGGATGAAGTTTGCCAGCAAGGGTGTGCAGCTGCAGTCAAAGATCAAGTCCAAGTGGGAGCATGTTGTGGACACCAATCTTGGCCACGTTGACCTCGAGGACTTCAGGAAAAGAATGTACGGAAGCAATGGACGTCTACCTACGCCAATTGCGAGAAGAATGATGCGCAATGGAATTGTTCACGCAGCTGGATTTCCACCAGCAAAAGAGTGTCCAGAACTTATGATGGAATGCGCATTGCACTATAATGCACGAGAAAGGCAAATAGAAGCTCCTGATGGAAGAATTCTCGCATACTTGTCCGAGCCAGCCATTCAGGAAATTTTCGGGATTCCAGTTTACAATAGAACGTCCTACCGCACTAAGGAGGATGCACTTAAGCTTTACCAGAGCCAGCAGGACCTTTGTGCATCAAACATAAACAAGACTTGGTTGCTAAAGCCCAAACCTACTGCAAGGAAGATGCCAAAGAAATTGGTCATAACGCATTTCAAAGAAGAATATGGCGACATAGTCTTACTGCTTAATAGAATAGTAGGCAATCCTCATGGTGCGCCTTTCGAAAACTGGATGTATTATTTCATTGATGAAATAATTACTGGAGTCAAGATGTTTAACTGGTCCAGAATGATCAGTGATAGCCTCCATGAGCAGTTGATTAACCTAGAGGAAACTAAGACCTTTCACATGAGCTCGTACGTCATATATTCGCTTGCGAGGTATTACAAGTATTCTGGCTTGGTTTGCAAAGGCATGGTTGGCAATGGCGAAGGACAACTCAAGGCATATGATTGTTATCCGCAATTGCAACTAAAAGAGAAGTCACATTTCCGACGAGCTCATGACGCCTTTCTGATGTACATCACTCGGCTTCTTCAAGGCGGAACACATCAGAGACTCACCCGTGAAGCCAAGAGTTTGATTGGCAGATATGGATCGTGGTTCATCCAATATCCCAAGTTCACTTACATCAGGATCCAAGGATTCTCAGGAAATCCTTATAGACTACCCATCTATCCAACCAACAAAATGGTTTTGCTAGAAGTGCTAAGGCAATTGGAGGCGTATTAAAATATTCAAAGGCCAAAACAGAAGGCAGCTGTCACCTTTCCTTTTTTCATTGGCAATATGGAGGAATCGTGTCCAACGGCTCAAGCAGCGGAGAGTGCTCGACTGGAGATCCAGAAATATCCGTTCATATCATATAAGTCCAGGAATAACTTTAATCCACTCCATCACATCAAGATTGTGGAGGGAGAGAAATACAAGCACCGGGTAGATTTGGAAGACTTCTGGGCTAATGCAGCTGACGAATATGACATGAGAAAGAGGTTGTGGTCAAGATTGCCACTAAGTATGATAAGGGCAACGGAGATTTTCAAAGTGCCTGATCAACTACAGGATGACGGAATATATTTGCAGCCAGGCTTCGATGAGAACCAGCCACTCCCCCCTGTGAGGTGGTCTGAGCCTAAGATGGGTGACCTTGCAACATTCATGCAACCTGTTTTCAAGTATTCTCAATGGTGGATAGATCGGCAAGTAGAAACTCTAATGCAGAGAAATGTGCAATTCACGTACGAATTGATGGGCGATACAGAGTCCTGTTCTTCGAATGCCGGTGCATCTCATGGAGATGGGCCAACAGATGCCGCCAACTTGGGAAAGAGGAAAGAAATTGGTAAATCTGCAAAACAGGACAAGGACAAAATGATAGATGAAGGGCCTTCTTGAA
The DNA here is from genome assembly GCA_007258455.2 of Sequoia sempervirens. Taxonomy (NCBI): domain Eukaryota; kingdom Viridiplantae; phylum Streptophyta; class Pinopsida; order Cupressales; family Cupressaceae; genus Sequoia; species Sequoia sempervirens. The sequence continues at coordinate 122,088 of VDFB02282507.1, read as the reverse complement.
AGAAGCATAAATCCAGACCTCTTCAGTCGGCCACTTCCAGAAATATAGAAGAAATACTCACCATGGATAAAGAGTCTTTGGAGAATGTCAGGATTCCTTCCCCAGTCATAGATGTGGAGCCAATACAACTAGAGGACGATGCTCAACCTTCTCCTACAGGCACCAAGATCCTAGAATCAGACAATGATGTAGATATTATGGATGGAGAATTCGAGGAAGGAATGATTTCCGCCCTCAAAGGAATCCAAGAGGACCCATCCGTGCAGGAAATTCCAAATATCCAAGAACTTCATGATATACCAGAGATTCAGGAAGAGCAAGAAGTGCGGGATATTCAAGAAGTCCAAGGTCAACAGGATGACGGAATTGAACAGCGAACCATCCCAGATTGGCTAAAAGAAAGATTAAAAAGAAAGGTGCCAACAGAGGTTCCTGAAGAAGATGATGCCACAGATTTCTTGGCAAGGCTAGAGCAGACTACCACGAGGAAGAAGGCCAAGAAATTTTCCACCATCCAAAGGGATGAAGTTGGCAACCGCACAGTACAAATTGCAGTACCTACAGTCGATAAGTTCCAAGATGAGATTGCCCCGGATGAATACGCCATCACGACTATTGACATGGGTCCAACAACGAAAGGGCAAGAAGTCGAGGACTTAGACAATTTCGTTGCCACCATCAAGTCCAGACTGGAAAGGGAAGTAGCCAAGAAAAAGGAATATAAAAAAGAGATTGACCGCCTAAAAAATTACATCCAGCACTTGACCAAGCCGCTAAATGAAGGTGACCAAGCAGCACTTCCACCTCCAAACTCTTCACTAGAACCAATCCGAAATTTTGAAGAAGAGTTGACTACAGCACGAGAGGCTAAGGATTGGATAGATGGAAGGAAAGAAGAGGCAATGGTGTTCGCGGAAAAGCTGGCATGTGTGTATGAGCAGGTTTCCTTTTTGCTGTCACGGGTTGCAGACTTAGCAGAATCTTGGGGTATCCTCGAAGATATTCAAAACAAGATTATCCCATGTATTCGAGAATTAAAAGGCATCTCGAAGCAAAGGTTGATTGATGACGGGATCATTGAGGCTGGAGCTGCATATGATTTCAGTGGATGGTATTATGCTCTGGTTTCACGGAGAGGAGTCCTGGAAAAGGTAAGGCAGGATAGCGCCAAAGTTGAAGAACAGGCAAAAGAGATTCGGAGTAAAGTTTACCAGATGGCTGCTGATATGCTCGACAAAGATGTTGTTCGAAAGAAACATTTGCGGCCAAAGAATTTAAAAGAACAAGTGCAGAAAATTTTCTCCACCATCTCCGGGCCACTCATGAAAGAAAACTTCACCAGGGTCTTCAACTTCATGATTATCAGAAATACTTTCTTGCTACAAGAACCAGAATGAGCGACCACTTTTGCAGAATGTGCTGAGAGCTTGGACTTGCAGGAATACAACGTCAACGCGCTGTCGGACATTGCCATGGAGGAGGTCAGCTCGATCATGTCCAGATTCACCGAATGCAATGCCGCACAAGTGGATAAGGATGCAACTCCAGATGACTGAGATTCTCTCCAGTTAACCGGTGGATGTTTTGGAAACCCTAATTAGGGTTTAGTCATGTTAAATCTGGGCCATTGATCTCATTTCAATCTTGGCCATTCATTGTAATTCAGAAGTGCTATATAAACCCACCCCTTGCTCTCTTTCATTTCATTAGAAAATTAGAAGATTAGATGAATTAGCGAGAATTAGAAGAATTAGAATTCATTTAGAAGGCATTAGAGTTTCATTCGATTGTAGAGAATAAGAGAGAGTTCTATGAGATTGTTGTGAAAACACTATTTTGATAATAAAGTTCAAATGCATGAGGTGCCTTGAATCCTTGATTGTCAAATGGTTGCATGGTCGCATATTTTCTTTCTCATTTAGTAAATTTGTATGTTAAAAGAATGACAGATTGATAACGAAGATCAGTGAAACCTAGCTCGTACTTTCTTTGAGTGGATGCTTTTCACTCAATGTGTAAAGTTAGACTGAGCTTTATCGTCGATGCTTAACTTCTGTTTGAATAATTATTGTTCGATCTGATGGTAGTTATTCATTACGTGAAAATCATAAGCACATTCCCAAAAGATTGCACTTGCTCTGTGTAGTTGTCGTATAACGTGGCGAAGCAGAGAATTGTCTATTTGGTTTCATTTAATCTTTGTCGTCTCTTGATTTCTTAGGAATAGCATAGGATCTCTAAAACCCTTAATCTTTTCACTTTTTTTGTAAAATCAGAAAATCCAAAATGATACTGTATTTATGTCTCTGCTTTCCCGAGTAACTCGCAAAAGTAAGTCCCCTTGTCATAACCAGCAAATCACATCAAAACCACAAAGCTTATCCACATTCATCTTAAACATTGGAATTACCATATGATCTTACTTGAAGTCTTAGCATATAAGGTAGTTTTTCAAGAGAGGATAGAGCGTCTTGGACACTTAATTCTAGAAATGTTTGTTGTGTCATAAAACACGCATCAACACCATCTTCATCTTCATCTTTGCACTTACGGGGGGGGAGGGGGTGGAGGAGGGGTGAGGAGCGGAGGGGCGGTGTAAATAGGTGTTTTACCTATCTAGGTCCTATTTACATATTAAGTCCACTTAGGTCCTTGGCATATTTATTTCTTAGATAAGATTTTATATTTTTAGCTTTTATTAAATATTAGAGTCCTAGGATCATTTAATGTTGGCTAATGTCATTTAATTATGAAATAATCATTTAATGTTGGTACTTCATTACACCTTCCTATATAAGCAAGGCTTATGATGTACATTGGTAATCAATCTTGCATTTATAATACAGCAAGCTATTCTTGCAATTTTCTCTCTTGTGGAAGATATTTTGGTCTAGCAATTGTTCCTAGGGGTGTTGGGAGTCATCATTTACTCCTACATATAGTTAACGATGGTTAACGTTGAGTGGAGAGGTGCATAGAGGCCAACATAGTTGAAGGTAGAAAATCCTTGATGATGATTGGTGGTACACTTTGAGGTAAATTATTAAATCGGGATTTAATTGAAAAAAATCCATTTGTGTATTTTAAATTTTGAAAATTTAAATAAATCAGAATTGAGTCTTATTCTTTTTAATATTTTGTTTGCAAATATATTTTCTCTTTTGTCTCATCTGTCATGTAAGTGATTAGGTATGTTGATACAAAATATCTTAGTCTTAGCAAAATTTATGAGGCATTTAACAACATTCTTGGCCAAATGAAGCAAGCGATTCATAGCAAGGACTCTAGTTTGAGATTGTATGAGGAACATATTAGGCCTATTGTGACATGGCAATGGGATGCTATAAACATCTTGCTTCATATGGCAGCCTATTCGCTAAATCTAAAATGGTATACACTATAGACTGGGAGAGCGCCTCCTCTAGAAATGACAAGGAGGAAGAGGGTTTATGAAGGCCCTTCAAAAGATGTGCAACACTAAAAAGGCATCTACGCTTTGAGACTAGTACATCGCTTTTGTCAATCTTTGTGGTCCAACGTTTAGCAAACCTGAAGCCAAAACAAATAGGGTTACATTAATTCAAAATGAAAGAGTGCCTCTTTTTGAAGATGAAAAGATCAAAGAAGGGTTATGAAGACCCTTCAAAAGACGTGCAACACTAAGAAGCCATCTAGACTTTGAGACAAGTGCATAACTTTTGCAAATCTTTGTGGTCCAACATTCAACAAACTTAATGCCAAAACAGATAGGCTACATAAGCTCAAAAGGACCCTATCAAATGGTGGACATGGCATGGAAAGGATGCCATAGAGTTGAAGATGCTCACCACTTGCCTCCTTTTACAAGTTGTGAGTTCCTTTATTTTAGAGAGAAATTGGTCCACATACACCTTCATTTAGTCTATCAAGTGGAGTAGGCTTTCTCTCAACGATCAAAAAAGTTGGTGGTCATGAATAATGTTGTGCAATTTCAAGATCAACAAACTCCTAAGTTTCATTAGACTCCTACCATGTGTTGGGATGTTGATCCAAAAGATGCCACACAACTTGATGAGGAGACACAAGAGGGGGCCGTTTGGGGTGCCATTGGCTAAGGTAGTCCCTCATATTGGAAGTGATTCAAATTAAAACTACAATTATGATGCAGTTTTAGTGGATGAAGATTAGGCACAGCGGCAGATTTTATATGTTTTTGATTTTGTAGTTATAACTTGTAGCCTTTGTGTATTTAGTTGTAATTGTTATATAATATTTATACACATTGGCAATGAAAACAATGAAATTTTGTTAATTTACGTGTCAACTCTAATGTCATGAAGTATGGTTCTATAATGTATGTGATGAATGACTTACATATGAATAATTGATATTTCCTATATTTTTATAATTTTCCTTCTTTTTATTGTTAATTCTGACAAGTTTTACTTGATAAAGCGTCATATTTCCTGAATTTTACTTTGTCATCAAAGCAGACCGCAAATTCTAACCGAGCTTTGAGATTTGACTTAGGTTAGGGAACATTATGCTTAAACTGTTCCCGGTTATCATTCCTATTGATGATGAGGGTTAGCTACACAATGAAGGTGGCTTCAGAGAGATTTGTTATGTGAAATCTACAACTAAACATTAAGAAAGTGTTATGTTTAGCTACATCGGTAAATGAGGATAAGCTATGTATCATAAAATTACAAAGGAACGTATATTTTCAATTACCTGGAGATGGTGCAGACCACCAGTGTTGGGATTCCACTTGTTAATGGCATCCCAGTCGGCTATACAACCGCCAAATACCTGCCAAGGACACCACTATTACATTGTCTAGCACCGTGCATATAGTAATAGAGATTTTTTAGGGTATAACTATTAATAGGCAATGCTAACTACCACAGGAATGTTGTGAGGCTCCATTTGCGACGAAAATTCGCTGGCGGATGGCATGTGTTCGAACCGCGCGACTGTCCATTTTTCCATGGTTCGATGAGAAGCGATACTGCGTAACCGAATAAGCCAAAAGCTTCATACAACCGCTGAGTGCACAGTATACAAGGGGAAAACGACCCTCTAATCGATGGGGCTTCCGCTTGTTTCATTTAAACTAGTTCTACTTCTTCAGCCCGCTCTTGTTAGAAGGCTTGGCCCGCAACAATATTTTAAGGCGGAAATTTGCATATTTATGTGATTTTTTTTTTTAAATAAAAATTCTTAATAACATTAAAATAGTACAATAATAACATTAAAAAAGTGGGGTGGAAGAGAGGCACACCCATAAAATATATTAGAACCAAATCTTAAATAAAGATGAATAAAAAATAAAGGGCAAAGCTCATAGAACATTAGACAACTAATCTAATGTCAATAGAAGATGCATCTTGATCATCAAGTTTCCCCCACATCTTCAAGGACAATATCATCAATTGGCTCCCAACCAGTGAGAGCACCATCTTTTTCTTCAAGGTTATCCTCGGCGGGTGGCTATGCATGAACCAATGAAATGGTGAGTTGTAGACGAGGGAACTTGCTTGTGTTAAGCCAACTAACTCCTCCACACCTAAGAGAAGAAGCAAAGGGTTGTCAAAAGGGTTGGAACCATCCCCCACAGGTAGAAAAGTCCCTGGAATTTTGAAACAAGAGAGCATGAGAGTGAGATCATCAATCACCACCGTCACATCTTGTCGAATGGTATGCCCACACCAACGAGCTCTTAGAAAGGTAGAGTAAAGCAACTCCTTGGCCACAGTGCAAGGGGCATTGCCCTAATGGTTCAATAGCTCCTAAATTCAAGCAAATTCCAGTGTAACTTTATGAGCTTGTACCTAGATCTGCAAAAGAACATTAGAACATATGACAACTTCAATGTATAGGGAAAAATGAATATCAGCAACACACTAAGTAATTAGAGCAACATTCTTATCCTTCCATATATTGAAAATGATTTCCACTCCAAAAGCATGTCAAATATGGGTATACTTGATTGGAAAACAAGGTCAGTCTCCTAGTAAAACTATATGCCAAGAAAATGGGGTAGGTCGAAAAGGTCTGAAAAAATCATGGATCCAATTCCATGCTTCCTAAGCCCAGCCGCAAAACCAAAAGAGATGCTTGAGCATCTCAACTTGTCCACAAAATGGACAATGAGGGTTGGGAATGACCATATGAGTGAGATGGGCCCTCATCGAAAGGCCTTGGTATAAAAGACACCAAGCAAAATGAGCCAATTTGGGTTCCATCATAGTTGACCAAATGCATTGGAACCATCTATGCCAAGTTCCTTGAGAGAATTGAAGTTGTTGGAAATGATTATTACGATCCACCATAGGAAAATATGGAGATAACCAAGAGTAGCCCTTGTAGGGCTTGTAATTTTGAAAGGGGGTGTTTGAATACCATTTCCAATCTTTCCACCAAGGCTATTTTTCTCTCTCTAATTACTTGCAAATGGTGTATGCAACCAACTAGAGGGAACACATACTATCACAAGAATTCCTATATTTAGAATTTAGATTACATATTATACTAGACAAATATTCATCATCTTACTTAGACATATTTGGATCACATTATTACTAGAGTAAATATCACACTTACCACTTTGAATGGAATCACTTTACATGGTCATGCATGAAGTGTCATAATATATTATTACTATAATAAAAATCACATTTACACCCCTCAAGGGAACCACATAAATGTTGCTAGGTTGGGTAGAGTATTTTAGCATCACTTTTTATATAGGTGGAATTCCTTATCCTTCTCTTTTTCCTATTTTTTATTTTTTATAAAAAATTAAAGAAAAATAGTTGTTTGTGCCTATTTCACTCACTTGATAGAATCCACTCATTGTACATATTTTCTCTAATTTATGCATTCTTATGGAACAATCATGCCAAGAAGTGGATAACATGAAGACTTCAATATGGTTCCATTACTTTTATGCCTAAAATATTTAATTTTATACTAGTTGAGAATGCTCATATACGTTTAAATACAAGTTCATGATTGATTAACTCAAAGTGGGGAGAAAACATAATGGTGAAATATGTATACCCATGCAAATTCCTATTAAATTTTTTAGCACATTATAATGGAATAAATTAATACAATTACATATCAACAAATGGTGCACTCTTTTACCGAGTTGGGCTCATTCTTTAATCCCTATCGACTTATTTTTTCCTAGTTACACACATTTCCATAAATTTGACCTTATCTCACTCTCATTTTCATCTATTTCCACACTTTCACCTTATTATTACCCCATATTTCCATTAACCTATTTATGATCACAATATTTGTATATCCTTATCCTAGGTCAATCTCATAGTACTTAGGTTTTATCTTGAGCTACTTAGGTTTGCCCCAAAAAATTAATTTTTAAAATTCAAAATGTTTAACTCCCATTGTTTCCTACCAACCTTTAGGAGCTAACTTGATATACTTTTACAGAACTTATTGCTATGTCGGTATTTAAAAGACATTCATTTGTACAATAAAAGATATCTAAGGATCATATACAAATCAAATGGCTATAAGAAACAAATAAGATTCTACATATAGCCCATCTACATGCTTTTGTATGATGTCTTTTGAAATTTTTATGAGGTCATAAATTTAGTCAAACAAAGGGGATTGACATTGGATAAATTATCACTAGCATTTTGATAACTTCCCTAAAGGTATTTTTAAATATAGTTGCCCTTACAAACATCTAGATAATAGGGATTATAGTGAATCAAGTTGTACAAGTTTGAAATTTACTTGATTAGATCCATGTGTTTGAGGATATATTTTCACTTCGAGGGATTGACCTTGAGCTACTCAAGATTGACCCATAGGAAATTTTTATTCTTTTGTAATTCCAAGATATGAGCATACTAAGGATGTCATTTTCTTGACATTGGTAAATTGACTAGGCATATCTCCAACTTCCATATTCTAAAATTAAATCAAAATATAAGTGCATATACCTTTCTCATTTATTTTTTTTATATTGATAATTGATTACAAATATTTTGCTCATATGAGCATCAACATGAAACCAATACAAGTTCTTGCGAGCACACCAAAGAGACTAATAATATCTCCTTTCAAGAAACCACACTAGAAACCACCTATGGAAGACCAAGAGTTACTACTTAGAAATCCACTTATTTAAAAAACTACCTCCACACTAGAAGCCAACTATGGAAGACCAAGAGTCACAACTAAGAATTTCATATTAGATATCCCTTTGGGATTTGAGCTTGGGTCTCCACAATGAAAAATCAATGTTTTAACCAATTAATCTCAACCCCTTGGAATTCTCATTTCATTTTCCAAAATAATATTTTAATTTATCAATTCCAAACTCTTCTCAATTTAATTAAATCTAGGTTAATTTGTGCTTAATTGATTATATTTTTTAATTAGCCTAGTTTATGTAGAAGGAATTTTATTCCCTTATGAGTGTACAATCTAATATATCATCGCCTATATGTCCTTCCTACTAAAAACCTTCATATTTGATGTGTAAAATGATAGATTAATCAAAGTTAACCCTAGGCAAGATACTAGACTTAAATGGTTATAAGTAAAGTGTGGCTATTATAAAACTATTAATGTTTCAATATTTTTGTGCTCAACTTAAAACAAATTAGGTTTATATGCAAGGTGTGATCCTCTTAGAAAATTATTAAATTTAAAAAAAAATATGTTTATATTAAAAAAGGTTGTTTATTTGATCAAAAGAAACCTACTGAGCTCCTAATTATAGTTGTATCTAAATTACCCCCTTCCTAGTAGTTTTGATGTAACTGCCTTCCTAGTCTTATCAAACACCTATTGAACATCTTTGTTACACCTAGTCATTTATATTGAATTATTATTGCATACACTCATCGCATTAACAATCTTCCCTCTCATACTAACTTTATTCATCCATAGTCCATTAACAATGGCATTAAAGATGCATGTATGTTTAATGATGAATTTTGTAAAAACATAAATAAAAATATTTCATAACTAACTTGTTAAAAAAGCAAAAACCATTTTGAGGACTATGGATTTGATTGTGGTTATCATCATCTCTTATAACACATATCAAATAATATCAACTTAGAAAGTTTTTTGAGCTAGGAAACTTATCTATTTTCTCAAATTTATCTATTTTGACAACTTATCTGTTGTGTTAAGTTTCTCTACTTTAAAAAATGATATTAAGTGTTCTCTTTTGGAGCGTATAAGGCTCTAAGGCCTGATGGATTTCCTCCTACCTTCTTTCAAGATTTATGGGAAGTGATTTCCTTGGATCTCCTATAGGTTGCCAAGGATTTCTTTAGATCAAGAAGACTATTAAATCAAAAAAATTCTACCTTTGTAGTGCTAACTCCTAAAAAATATGTTGCCTTTTCTTTGTAGGATTATAGACCTATAAGTTTATGTAATACAGTTTACAATTTTTTTTCTAAGCTTATTGTCAATGGTTTGAAAGTTGTTCTTCATAGATTGATTTACCCTAATAAAAAAGAGTTCATTGAAGGTAGATACATTTTAGATGTTACCTTAGCCACTCATGAATATATTCACTCTATGGAGTTTAGCAAGAAGGCAAGAATGGTGCTAAAATTGGATATTTCTAAGTCCTATGATAGAGTTTCTTGGTCATTCTTGCTGGTTATTTTGTAGAAGTTTGGGTTCAAAGGTAGATTCTTGAATCTAATCAAAGCTTGTATAACCACCCTGAAGTGTTCTATCCTAGTTAATGGTGTACCTAAAGGTCACTTCTCTTGTGGCTGAGGGTTAAGAAAATAGATCCTCTCTCTCCTTATTTGTTTAGAATTTTTACATAAGTTCTTGGGAGAAATCTCCAAAAAAAATATTGATCAAAGATTACTTAAAGGGGTTAAAGCAAATTCTCCATTGCCTCCTACTTGTCATCAGCAATTTGTGGACAGTACTATTCTTTTTGGAGAAGCCTCGGTGGTTGAATTTTCTTACTAAAAATCTATTTTGGAGGACTATGCTAGAGCTTCAATGTAACACATCAATTATATGAAAAGTAAGCTTTACTTTTTTAATGTGGACCAGATGCTTAAGGATAGAGTTATGAGGATAATAGGATGCCAAATTGTTGTTCTACCAGCTATCTATCTTGGTCTACCTTTAATTTCTAAAAATCCTACTAATAATGATTGGAACAACATAATTGAAAGGATTCAAAAGAAGTTGATAGGATGGAAAGGAAAGCTTGTTAGTCAAGCTGATAAGCTTCAACTCCTTAAGGCTTATCTTCAAAACATTCTTGTTTATTATCTTTCTTTATTTAAGATTCATGCTTTCATTGTGAACAAAATAGAGCAAATTCAAATGAAATTCCTCTAGGTTGGAACAGAAGAAAATTCAAGGATTGCTCTTGTTAGCTGGGAAAAAGTGTGTTTTCCAAAAAAGTTTGGGGGACTAGGTATAAGAAGACTTAAAAATTTTAATAAGGCCCTTCTTACTAAAATTGGATTGAACTTCCTTGAAGGAATTGAAGATTGGGTAGCCATTTTGAGAGCTAAATATCTTAGTAATGTTGATCAAGGGATTTTATTGTCTTCCTCAAATTTTCCAAATGGCTTAGTCATCTAGAACAATCTATTGTAAATTAGAAAAATAATTAAACAAGGGATTAGAAGGAGATTTGGTATCGGTATGAAGACTATTTTTTGGTAGGACGTGTGGAACAATGGTCCTACTTTATCCTCATTTAATCAACACAATAAAATAAAGGATATGCTAATTAGATTCAATGGTAGATACCTTCATGGTTACATTGACTAGGAGGTAAGCAACCAAGATGAAAGAATTTTTGGGAACAACTAACAAGTGGAAGGATTCTAAGGGGAGGAAGGAAACAAGTGCGAGATGCTGATATCCAATTTTTAAGTCAACAAATTGGTGATTTCTATTTTTTTCTTATAACAAGGAGGATGAATAGATCTAGAGTAACTTCCTTCTATGTTTTCTTTGGTTAAGTATGCTTATGTTTTGATGGAACACCCTCTTCTACCTCTTATCAATTTTGATTGGAATCTGGTGTGGAATTCTTAACTTATTCTGAAAATTAAGTATTTTTGGTGGGTTAGTGTTCATGGTAATCTCATCACTATAGTGTTGGGATTAAGGTGTCTCAGCCTTAGAGTCCTAACATTGATTTAATTAATGTAATTAATGTGTTTATTTTTATTATTTAAATTCATATGGTGTCATGTCACAAATTAGGACCCATCGGTTGGGTGGCATCCCCGTTGGAGGTAACTCGATGACACATCATCATCCCAAGTGGACATAGGCATCCCCACTTTGGAATCTATGACATATGATAGATTTTATGATAAGTCATAAGGCATATTTGAATGCATGGAGAAATGTGGCACCCAAGATGGGTTATGACAAGATGTAAGAGAACCGGCTATTTTTAGCCAATTATGACAAATTCTCTTACGAATCGTATGACAAATTCTATGCCAAATTTATGACATATTCTATGACAGTTGTAAGGCATCTGTCATAAGCTACTTTTAGCATATTATAGGCGCCCAAGCTTGGAAGAAGAATATTTACATGTTTGACAAGTGTAAAGGGTGTAAGGGAATATTGAACATGTGTCCAAATGCATGTCCAAGGTGTTGAATATTATGCCATGTGGATTTGGATGCCCCCACCTTCTAGATTCTTCTTGAAGCTTGTATCACTCCATTTATTTAGTGCCTTGTGTTGTGGAATGCATAATTTGTTTGCAGGTAGCGAAGTGCTACCAATATCACTCTAGAATAGGTGTTTGTGTTGAAGCATTTGTTGAAGAGGCTTTGTACTTGGTAATATCTTGTATTCATTATTTGAAGTAATAGAGAAAGTACTATGCTTTTGGAGGGTGGGGTTTTTTTACCCGAAAGGGTTTTCCCCACATATATTTGTTGTTATTGCATTGGTGTACTTGTTGTTCTATTTCCATTATTCTCTATGTGTATCTCTTATTATAATTGGATAAGGTGTTAAAGCAAAAAAATTGTAACTCTCCCCTGCTTAGATTAGTGTAGGAAGTTGTTTCCACTCATCCGGCTTCCTTTCAGTTGGTATTAGAGCCTAGCCAACCTTGGTTACTTTGTTGGGTTAGAAGGGTTTTTTGAGCTAATCTTTTTTTTAGTGGGAGTTTTGCAAAAGTGTGTGTTTCGTTACCATGTTGCAGGAAAGAGATGGCAGGCACATCTGGGAGGATTGAGAAGGAGAAATTTAATGATGGTAATTTTGAGTTATGGAAGCTCAAAATGGAAGGCATGCTCGTAGACCGTGACCTATGGGCTGCTATTTTTGGAACTATACCAGTAGGCATGAAACAAGAAGATTGGAATCTCATGGATAGGAAAGCGAAGGGTCTTATTAGACTCTTTTTGGCTGATTTCATCCTCTTGAATGTCCATGAAGAGAAAAATTTTGCTTCTTTGTGGAAGAAGCTTAGTGATGTCTATCAGGCTAAATCCCTGGTAAACAAGCTTTTCCTAAGAAAGAAGATGTATTCTTTGAAAATGGAAGATGGAGGATCCGTTGTAGATCATTTAAATGCATTTAACATGTTGGTTGCACAACTGGGTTCCATTGGAGACAAAATAGATGAACAAAACTATTGCATGGTCCTTTTGTGTTCATTGTCGGACTCTTGGGATCACCTAGTAATGGCTATTGGAAGCACTACTTCCACCTTTAAGATGGATGAGGTTTTTGCCTCATTATTATCTAAAGAGATGTGAAGGAAGTCTTCTAAGATGGCCGAGGCCCTTGCAATCCATGGAAGACCAAAAGAGAGAAGAAAAAAGAAAGATAGGAAATCTAAGTCAAAGTCTTTGGGGAGATCAAAGTCTCCTAGTAGGAAATCCAAGGAAAGATGTTGGAATTGTGGTGAAGTTGGTCACATTCAGGAAGATTGCAAGGAGGAGAAGAAGACGAAAAACAAGTCTTTCTTCGATTCTGAATCTGAGAAATCATCCCAAGATGATGGAGAAGCATTTATTGTAGCCTTCGCAACCCATGCATTGGATGATGTGTGGTTGATAGATTTAGGTGCATCCTTTCACGTGACTTCTCATAGAGATTGGTTCTCGAAGTATGATGAGTACAATGGCAGAGAGGTGTACCTGGGTGATGACTCTCACCTGAAGATTGTTGGTCGTGGAAGAGTCAAAATCATATTTCCTAATAGAAGAGTGAAAGGGATTGACGGTGTCTTGCATGTCTTAGGTTTGGCATGAAACCTACTTTCTGTAAGTAAATTGAATGGTTCAAGAGTGCATGTTGTTTTCTCTGGTGAAGGATGTAAGATGACTAGAGGATATATGGTGTTAGCTAAGGGAGTTCAGATTGGCACTATGTTTCAACTTGATGCATGCAATATACACTACAATAGTTCTTCTAATGTACCAAAGAAGAAGAGACCTTTAGATTCTTCATCCTCACCATCAAATTGTGCAAAGAAGAAGCATGTTGCAGCTACATCTGATGTTCATGCATTTTGGGTACCTAAGGGTGCTCATTCCATGGAAATGAAGCTTCCTACAAAGAAGACAATGTTATGGCACCAACAACTTGGTCACATTGGTGAGAAGGGTCTCAAAACCCTGAAAAATAAGAGCCTTGTTGAAGCCCTTGATAATTGTAATCTCAAGTTCGAGTTTTGTGAACATTGTGTATATGGAAAATAACACCGTGTTTCTTTTTACTCTAGTTCTCATAAGTCTTCTAGGGTTTTGGACTATGTTCATTCAAATGTTTTTGGTCCTGTAAATATTCTGTCGTTATCAAAATCTGTATATTTTGTTTCTTTTATAGATTATTACAGTAGAAGGACATTTGTTTATTTCCTCAAAAGTAAATTTGAAGTGTTTAGTCGGTTTAAGGAGTTTAAGGCCTTGGTAGAAAATCATACTAGCAAAAAGATTAAGTGTTTGAGGATTGATAGTGGTGAGTTTTGTTCCATAGAGTTTGAAAATTTCTATAAAGAGCACGAGATTGAGAGACATAAAACAAATCCCTACACTCCACAACAAAACGGAGTTGTAGAGAGGATGAATAGAACGTTGATGGAGAGGGCTAGGAGTATGTTGAGTGGTGCTAGCCTTGAACATAAATTTTGGGCTGAAGCGATATCCACTGCATGTTATTTGATCAATAGATCTCCTATATCAGCGCTTGTTGGAAAGACACCCATGGAGGTGTGGTCTGGTAAAATCCTTCAATGAGACATCTCGGAGTATTTGGTTGTGAAGCTTACGCTCATGTTTCGATTGAGAAGAGGTCTAAGCTGGAGAAAAAAGCTATTAAGTGTATCTTTATCAGTTATGGTGTCGGTGTGAAAGGGTACAATATTTGGGATGCAGAAGCTTAGAAGGTTCTCTACAACAGAAGTGTGATCTTCAAAGAGATAAAGCCTTCTTATGTTGAGCTGTAACTAGAGAAAGAGGAGAAACATAAGGAGGTAGTGTATATTTCACCTACTCCAAAGAAAGAAGAACCAAGTATTCCTATTGGACCTAATGATGAGGAGAGCTCAAGTAGCTTTGAAAGTTATGAAGAAGAAGGAGAACCTCAACCTCAGCCTTTGAGGAGGTCTACACGAGTTAGGCGGCAACCGAAAAGGTGTAGATATTCATTATTGGATTCCAGTTGCATATTTTCCTTGATTACTAATACTGATGAGCCTAGGACTGTTAGAGAGGCATTGGGTATGAATGATTCAAATTCCTGGATGCAAGCCATGGACGAGGAGATGGCTTCATTAAAGAAAAATAAAACTTGGGATTTCATACCTTTGCTTGTTAGACGTAAACCTGTTGGTTGTAAATGGGTTTTCAAGAAAAAGTGTGGTCTTGATGGCAATGTGGAGAAGTATAAGGAACGGTTGGTCAGTAAGGGGTTTTCTCAGGTGGACGAAATTGATTATGGGGAGATATTCTCTCCTATAGTGGAGCTGAAATCTATCTGGCTTATGTTGTCACTTGCAGCTGCATATGACTTAGAAGTAGAATAGATGGATGTGAAGACATTGTTCCTTCATGATGATTTGGAGGAAGAGATTTACATGTCACATCCAAATCATTTCATCGAAAAGGGTAAAGAAATTTTGGTTTGCAAACTGAAGAAGTCTCTTTATGGTTTAAAACAATCTCCTAGAATGTGGTATCAAAAGTTTGATACCTATGTGTTGTCATTGGGATTTTAGATATCTAAATTTGATTATTGTGTATACTTTAAAACTGATAATGGTCACATTCTCATTATTGTCCTATACGTAGATGATATGTTGTTCATTGGGAATGGTAAAAGTATGATTGAAGTTTCAACTATCAGCACAGTTTGAGATGAAAGACCTAGGTGCAGCTAGGTACATTCTGGGAATGGAAATCACAAGAGACAAAGCTAACATAAAACTTTAGTTAAGCTATAGCAAGTATGTGAACTTGATGTTGGAGAGATTCAACATGGTAGATTACAGATAGTTAGTTGTTCTTGTGATGCAAGGGACAAAGCTTTTTGTGAATGATTGTCCAAAATATCCTACTGAGATGGAGGACATGACCAAGGTACCATATGCAAGTGCATTTGACAGTTTGATGTATGTGATGGTGTGTATGAGACTAGACATTGCCCAAGTAGTGAGAGTCCTTAGCCATTTTATGGCTAATCCTAGATAGGTGCATTGGGATGCGATTAAGAGAGTGTTTAGGTATTTACAGGGCACTTTTGAGTATGCCTCGTGTTTTCATGGTTATCCTACTGGACCTCAACATTTTGTGAGCATTCAAGGATATGTGGACTCAAATTGGGTAGGTGACATTGATAGCAGAAGATACACTAATGGTTACATGTTTATGATGTTTGGTGCTGCTATCAGTTGGATGAGTAAGCGACAGGCTGTAGTCACATTGTCCACGATAAAGGTAGAGTATATGGCAGCTACTCATGCCTGTAAGGAAGCAATTTGGATTAAGAGATTGTTTTATAATATTGGTTTAGATGTAGGAAAGATTACTGTTTGTTGTGATAGTTAAAGTGCAATTTTTCTATCAAAGAATCCTACTTTCCATGTCAGAACAAAGCACGTCGATGTTCAGTATCATTTTGTTTGTGATATGGTAGAATATGGAAAGGTGAACTTGGAGAAGGTTAGCACTTTGGTGAATGTTGCAGATGCACTAACAAAGCGAGTGAGCACAGAGAAGTTCAGATGGTGTTTTGATTCCATGGGATTTGGGGCCCTAAGCAAATGATTCCATATGACTCTTGGCAGGTCTTCGACAAGTGGGAGAATTTTGGGATTAAGGTGTCTCAACCTTAGATTCCTAACATCAATTTAATTGATGTAATTAATGTACATTTATTTGTATTATGTAAATTCCTATGGTGTCATGTCACAAATTGGGACCCACGGTTGGGTGGCATCCCCGTTGGAGGTAGTTGGATGACACATCATTATCCCAAGTATACATAGGCATCCCACTTTGGAATCTATGACATATGATAGATTCTATGATGTGTCATAAGGCATCTTTGAATGCATGGAGAAAGGTGGTGCCCAAGATAGGTTATGACAAGATGTAAGAGAATCGACTATTTTGAGCTAATTATGACAAATTCTCTTATGGATCCTATGATAGATTCTATGGTAAATTTATGACGTATTATATGATAGTTGTAAGGCATCTGTCACAAGCTATTTTTAGAATATTCTAGGTGCCCAAGCTTGGAAGAAGAATATTTGCATGTTTGACAAGTGTAAAGGGTGCAAGGGAATATTGAACATGTGTCCAAATGCATCTCCAAGGTGTTGAATATCGTGCCATGTGGATTTAGATGCCCCCCACCTTCTAGATGCTTCTTGAAGCTTGTATCACTCTATTTATTTAGTGCCTTATGTTGTAGAATGCATAGTTTGTTTGCAGGTAATGAAGTGCTACCAATATCACTCCAAAACAGGTGTTCATGTTGAAGCACTTGTTGAAGAAGCTTTGTACTTGGTGATATCTAGTATTCATTATTTGAAGTAATAGAGAAAGTATTGTGCTTTTGGAGGGTGGGGTTTTTTACCTAAAAGGGTTTTCCCCACGTATATCTGTTGTTATTGCATTGGTGTACTTGTTGTTCTATTTCCATTATTCTCTATGTGTATCTCTTATTGTAACTGGATAAGGTGTTAAAACAAAAAAATTGTAACTCTCCCCTACTTAGATTAGTGTAGGAAGTTGTTTCCACTCACCTGGCTTCCTTTCATATAGAAAATCTTAATAGAAGAGGATTTCAATTTATTAATATATGTTCCCTTTGCTATGAGGATGTTGAGAATATTGAACATCTATTTTTTCATTGCTCTTTCTTCAAAGAGGTTTGGACAAATGTCCCTAGGCTTCTCCTGGTTGATTGGGTTTTTCCCTGCACTCTTAATAACTTTGTGGTGAATTGGAAAAGGTGTACATTCTCCCACCCTATTATTTTAGATTTTTGGAGATAAATTCCTCCTTTTATTTCTTAAGGATTATGGAAAGAAATAAATAGAAGAATTTTCAGGGATTAGAAGAAAAATAGTGCATAGATGTGTTCATGAGTATAAAACAACAAGTGTATGAAAATATAAATGTAGGAAATTATGGGTTCTCAAAAGTGATGCCATCTTATGGAGAGCTTAGAATTAAACAAAATTGGGGGATTAAGAAAGATTTAATTAGGATAAATTAGGCTAAAATTCTATGTAGAAGGAAAACTAAATGGACACCTCCTGATAAGGGATGGGTTAAGCTCAATTTTGATGATGTTCAAAAGGAAATACAGTAATGGATGTTGGGTGGTATTATTAGAGATTATAAAGCATACATAATTAAAGTATTTTCTAAGAATTTAAGTATTTGTACTAGCAACATTACGAAATCCACTACTGCTTGGTGGAATATAAAGAGGATAGAAGATTTGGGCTTTAACCAAGTTATCATAGAAGGTGGTTCCAAGATGATAATTGATATTCTTGAGGGAGATTCTTCTGCTCCTTGGGTGATAAGAGACATGATAGAAGATTGTAAAAAATTGATAAGGAACTGCCTTTAGTCCACTATTACTCACACATATAGGGAAGGAAATATGGTTGCGGATGCAACATCTAATGAAGGCACGGCTAGCCCTTGATAGGTTTCTTGGGTTATGAACAAATCTTTCCAAAAATTAAAGAGGTGATTTATAATGAAAGAATTGGAGCTAAAAGGGGTTTTAATAATTGTAACAATTCAATATTTGATCAAAGATCGACTAGCAAGAGTAATATGGGAACTAAAGATTATTGGTCTTTTAACAATATAAAAAGGAGTAATATATATTTACAAATCAAAGGTATGGAGCTAAATATTTTCCTTTGTTGAGGAGGTTAGAAGTATTATATTTTGGAAAGGGACAGGGATTGAAAATTACAGGTTGGATTCAAATTCAAAAAGTATAAGTTGTGATTACAATGGCAAGGTTGTCATTATCATTATTATTGATAATGACACGAGGAGGATTCTTACTCTTATTATTATTTCTAATGATAAATTTGAAAGATATGCTTTATTGCACATGTGTGTGAATCTAATTATCCATATGAATGTTATTTCAAATCTTATTCATTATCTTTCAAGAATGAGAAAAATAATAATTTTAATATTATTTGTTGTACGAGCAAGTACTACATGCATGACATGTGGAATTATTTTTCTAGAGTATGTTATTACTCGCCTGAGTCATAGAAGGACATATGATTTTACCAATTTAAATGGTAAAGTTTCCTTCGATAGTAAATATTACATCCTCAATTTCAAACCATTCTCTCCTTGCATTATGGTGACTAGGGGTTTGGAGAATAAGTTAGTTTTTTAGAAGGTTGGCTAGAGAACCATGGGTGGTTTGAGGAAACTCTTAGAGCCATTTTCTTGCATTCTGCTATAGAAAAACATGGAACTATGGAAAATGTTTGAGGAGGCTGGCATTACCCCTTTCTTTTATGCAATGCAAGCTATAACGATGTTCTTACCTCCAATTTTTGCAATTCGTGGAAGAATGGTTAGGTCACCAATGGTAGCCTTCAATTCTCGATGACTCCCCAACTCATTGTGGTTGTGACAGGGTTGAATTGCAAGGGTATTAAGGTGGTGAAGATAAGTAATGGAAATTATCAGAGATTTATTTATACTTTCTTTGAAGAAGGTGAAAAGCCAAAATGATTCCAAAATGGATTCAACAAAGAGAATCTTCCTACTCATTCTGGCATGGTAAGTTTGCATGTTATGAGATACTTTACTTTAGAAGCCAAGTTTAAAATTGTGCATGGTTATCATTTTCAAATTCTTAATCATATTCACCATAAGGAGAGGATAAATGTGCCTTTTTCTATTGTCTTTCCTTCATTACTGTATTGATAAGGGGGCTTTGTCTCCCCTTCATCAGGGCCTCATTTAACCCTCTATAGTATGTTATCTCCTCCACCCTACAATCTTGCCCCAACCTTTGTTGTCAAATTGTTGGAGATTAAGTTAACTGAAAATAAATTCCATTGGTCTCCAAAAAAATCCCTCTCATGGGTTTAAATCAAAACCTAAAAAGGGTACTATGAAAAATACTAAAGCCTCAGTTCCTTCCCTTGAACATGATTGATGAAAGTTACTAGAAAAAAAAAACCCTCTTCAAACCTTCATGTCCCCAAAAAGAGGAAGCGAGAGACCAATATGAGTCAAGGGTCAAAAAGAGAAACAATTGAAATTATGGATGAATTTGAAATTGGTCATAGGAATGATAAAAGTGGAGGGTGTTCTATTCCTTTTCAGTCGAAGGGCGTAGTTATGCATGCTTAGCCAGTGCTAGGTATCAAACCAAAGGTAAAGATTAGAAAGGTAAAAAACTTGTCTTCAAGGAGGAGAAGGATTCTTCTGATGGGGAGTTTTTCCATCATTATGAGTAGGAAAGTTTGGAAAATAGTATGCATGATGAGGATGAGCAAGAGGATAAGGATAATGAGGAGGAAGAAGGAAAAATAGTTAGGAGGGGGTGAATTCAGAGGAGGTAAATGCGAAAGAAATAAATGATGGAGATGGGACAAGATGTTGACAATGTTGACAAAGAAGAAGAGAGGGTGGAAATTGGATAAGAGGATGATAATGTCATAGAGTCTCTCAGAGATAGTAAAGAGCAGATGAATGACCTGTAAGGTCATGTCTCTTTAATGGAATCAAAGATTGATCATGATAATTTAATGGACAAGCTTATGGTTATGGAAAATTCTCTTGGAAACATTGTTTCCATAATGGAGGGCATGATATAGAGAGATATTTTTGGGACCATCTTAGGACAATCCAAGATCAAAAAACAAAGGAGGAAGAATGGTAAGAACTAGGAGGATATTTTTCAGGAAAAAGGTAGAAAGGACAAGACAAAGAAGGACTAGATGGATTCCTTTGACATGTCGAAGGAGAATTGGGACCTCATTAATGGTCCTAAGGAATAATGGTTGCTCTAGCTTCCTGTTGTTTCATTTTTTTGTTTTGTTTTAGTTATCTTTGGCCTACATGTCTAGTTTTGCTATGCTTGAGGGATTATTTTCATATATTTTAAGTGCTTTTAGTCTATAATGCATGCCTCCCTAGGTTGTAGGTATTGGTCGTGTTCTTTGTGTTAGTTTTGTTTTTATGGTTATACTATTTTTGTTATATCTCTTGGGATCAAGGACCTTTCCCTACTTTTTAATAAAAACAAATGATATTAAAATTCATGACCCCAAAATTTAATTTTTCAAAAATTTAAATTTTTTGACTCCTACCTTTTCATAATATCTATAGGGAGTCAAGGTTCATCCAATAGTGTGTGGATTAAGTGGTGTTGTTATTGTTGTGGCCACCAAGGTTCAAACCCTTGCTAGGCTATTGTGATCATGGGCCTTGTGCCCTCGCTAATCTAATGTGCTCAAAGGTTTGAACCTTATTATTGATGTTGTTTTGATTAGAGGTAAAAAATGGGTTTTGAAGGGGCCCGAAACCCTTTACAAAAAGGAACAGCTGAAGCAAAAAGGAAACAACATTAAACAACCATCAGCCCAAAGACAACAAACCACCAGCCAAAAAATGGCACACACCACTACATATTGCTCAAAATTTCAATAGCTTCCATCTCACTAGCAACAAGCTTATGTCCCTTAACCCTAGTATCAGAAACCTCCATACTCGAGGCCCCAGCCTAATTTTTCAGTCTATTTCTAGTCCTAACCCCAGGCCCACCAGTTTTTACCTCACAACTCAAAACAGAACCTTTAGCAGCACCCTTAGTAGCAACATAATCCTCCCCAGTTAGCTTACCCTCAATAGCCATAACATGAGCAGACAAAATTTCCTTTCTCTTATTAGGGGAGAAAGCCATCGCAGAGTCCAGCCTAGTCAAGACTTTAGGAGCTTCTCCACTCTTCATAACCACATTCCAAATTTTGTCAATTTTATCCTCAAGGGATAACATTCTTGCCTCCATACTCTATTTTAGATTGACGGTTTCCTCCACCAAAATATTAGCAACAGTATTGAGACCAGCCATTAAATTATCAATTTGGCTTTGGATCGAAGGGTCCTCAACCTTGCAAGCAATGCTTCTAATATGAACATTAGTCCTATTGATCTCATGAAAGAACCATTTAAAAAGTTTAAAAAGCACATTGGCACTGTCACAGGCTGAACCCAACACATTAGAAAGACCCTCCCTATCAAAATTTTCAATGCGATTTCCCACAACAACATCCTCTTCAGAAGAACTCTCATGAACCTTATCCTCAAAATCATCCTTACCTTTACCAATAGTGACAGGAGACTTCATCCTACAAATGGAATTGGCAATTTGCTCCGCAACAACCATCCTCTTCTAAATACTCTCAGCATCTGCTTTCTTAGCTCCTGCAGCTTGTTCACCACCCACAACTCTAACCTTATGCTTAGGCAATCCAATGACAACGCTGATAACATCCTCACCATGGAAGCCACCAGCCATAGAGGGGCATTCTTCACCAAATGTTGACCAGGATTCAAAACCCTTCTCTTCTGACTTCCCTCCTCAGGATCTTGCACAAGTCTAGACGCAAGGGGAGGAGAAGAGGATTCCCCATAAAGATCATTTTTTTCTTTGTCCCCCTTATAAGGGATAGTCACCTCCACATCATCACTGCAAGTCGTATAACCCACTTCCTCATCTAATTTCATTTTTCCAGATTTACCCTGAACAGGGGATATGGGGCCCTCCTCCAAAGAGGCATATGAGTTAGGGACATAACCAACATCATCATCCCTATCCGACTCAGAATTTTTATTTAACATAAGCCTCCTCTTCCTCAGTTTCTTAGAAGCCCTTTCCTCACCCGACTCAATTTCATAACCCTCCCTAGCTTTAGCCTTCAGAGTAACTAGAGTTTTCTAAACATCATGAGCTTTAACATGTTCATATATCAAAAGAATCAGCCCCGCATGTAGTACATGGTTTTTGGGATTCTTCCTATGCTCTTTAATCCCACAGTCCATCGACACCAGCAAATAATAGGGAAATGACACCCATTTTTTGTGCCTAAAATGGTTAAGCCTTTGAGCCCAATTAGGTCTCCAATTCTAAGAAATCTGGTTATTGTTCTTGATTTTGAAAAACAAACCCTAATATTTTTTTTGGATTCTCATTCCCTAAGGCTACCTCTCAAGGAATTTTGGGGTCTTGAGGCTTAGTTGGCCGTACAATGCATTGTTCTTAGAAATGAGCCTGAACTAGGGTTTCAAGCCATTTTCTGGCAGTTTTCAATCAGTCTGATCTTTCACCTATCAAATGCAATGATGGAACATCCTCCTAGCTTCCAAAACTTGGTAAGACTATCCTATACCACCTCCAAAAGGAAATTCTTCAAAAACTCAGTTCCCCTGCAAGATATCCATGTTGTTTTGTAGCCTTTCTTAGCCGGACTCTTGACTGGCTCGCTTAGGGCAAGGCCTTTCTCCTAGCTCCTGCAACCAAAAAAAACCTAAAACCTACCATATTTACAAGCATGGAGTCTAGGCACATTTCCCCAAAGGCCATACAATTTTTACGGTGGGAAGGTGCTCTAAACCTCCATTCCCTCCGAGCTGCCTGTTTAAAACCAGCAACAGGCTAATTTGAAACTATTTACAAGAGACCAAAGAAAATGAATAAAAAAAAAAAAATGGCTCAAAAAGCTTGTACACACCCTATGCTACATCCAACATCAATAACAATAGAAGATTTAATCCATTAAAGCACTGTTTCAAGCAAAAAAATAGAAAAAGAACACTCAAAATGCTATTTTTCTTCAACTTCCAACACGACAGTCTATACAAATGAACTTCCAACCCTAAAAAATGGTCGAATCATGCCTTAAATAGGCCATCAAAACCATTTAGAAGCTTGGGTCGAGCCCTTAGAAGACCTAAAGATGCAATCTATAAAACCCAATGTGTTTTCAAACACTTGACTAGATTGGTAAAGATGACAAGTTGGAGCTTCAAAACCCATTCATGATTGCCACCTCCCAATCCATTGATCATAGATAGATCAATTTTTATTCAAAACAAAAAAACCTAGCTAGATGGTCAACATGACCTCAAAATAACACAACACAAAATATAACTTCAAGCCAAAACTTCAATAACCTTGAACTTTGCCAGGTGCTCCTGCACCATTCTCCCCCTCTTAGCTCAAACAACTAAGGAAATTTAGGAGAGATTAGAGAAATATCAATGCCTTGCTTCTTAAATTCTACTTCTTCTACCCAGGTAGCTTCAAATTCATGCTTATCCTTCCATTTGACAAGATGCTCCATGTACACCTTGTTCCTTGTAGCCTTCTTCACTCTTGACTCCAAGATCTTTGCTTGTAGCTTGTCTGGAGTTGGTAGTGTCATGTTTCTGACATCCTTGAATACCTCCTTACTGTCCTGATCCAAATCCTTGACTATTCCCTTATACTTGATCAAATCAGCAACATTGAATACATGTGAGATGCCTAGATCTGCTGGTAATTCCACCTTGTATGCATTCTGCCCATACTTGGCTAATATCTTGCAGGGACCTACTCTCTTCATCTACAACTTGGTTGAAATTCCCTTCTACAACCTTGATTTGTTAAGGTGGACCATAACATAGTCCCCTACTTGAAATTGCACATTTTTCCTTGACATATCTGCTTTCTCCTTCACTTTTTTGTGTAGCCTCAGTAATTGTCTTCTTGACCTGCTCCTGGATCTCCTTCATGGTCTGAGTGAAGTCTTCTGCATGTCCACTCCTGTTCTCCATAGATCCAAGGTCTCTGAGTTTACAAATGCCTCTTGGGTGCATCCCATACACAACCTCAAAAGGACTTTTCCCTGTGGTTCTGTTTACACTGTCATTATAGGCATATTCAGCTTGGGAAATAACCATATCCCATGTCTGTCCATACTCCTTGGTTAGACACCTTAAAAGATTACCCAACACTCTGTTAACCACCTCTGTTTGACCATCGGTCTGAGGATGGTAAGCTAATCCAAAAGACAAGTTTGTTCCCAATCTGCTCCATAGAGTCTTCCAAAAGTGACTCATGAACTTCACATCTCTGTCAGAAACTATGCTTAAAGGTAAGCCATGGATCCTTACAACCTCCTTGAAGAAAAGATGAGCTATGTAGCTGACATCATGAGTAGTTTTGCAAGGAATGAAGTGACTCATCTTGCTAAATCTGTCCACTACTACATAAACACTGTCAAAACCAGTCTTGGTCTTGGGAAGACCTACCACAAAATCCATTCTCACACACTCCCATGGTCTGTTAGGAATGGGCAGGGGTTGATACAAACCAGCGTTACTAGCTCCTCCCTTAGCTTTCATGCATATAACACATTGTTCCACATATTTTCTAACATCTCTTGCTAACTTAGGCCAATAATAGAACCTTTGCACTAGTTCTAAAGTCTTATTGATACCAAAATTCCCACTAAGACTACCATTATGCTTTTCCTGAATCAGATTTTCCCTCATTGACCCTCTTGGAACACATAACTGATTACCCTTAAATAACAGTCCATTTTGCAATGCATACTCAGAATATTGGCTATGAAAATGATTCTCAAAATCAGAACATAACTTGTAAGCTTATGAGAAGTCTTCATCTTCACCATAGAGGTCTTTGAAACTCTCTAATCCAATGCTCTTTAGCTGTATTTCTTGCACTGTCAACAACCTTATGCTTAATGCATCTGCCACCTTGTTCATTTCCCCTTTCTTGTGCTTGATAGTAAATGTGAATGCTTGGATGTATTCCATCCATTTCAAATGCCTATTACTTAGCTTTTCTTGAGTGTTGATATATCTAAGTGCCTGGTTATCAGTAAAAACCACAAACTCTTTGGGCAACAGATAATGCCTCCACTTCCTAAGAGACTGCACTAAAGCATATAATTCTAGATCATAGGTAGAGTACTTTTGCTTGGCTTCATTGAGCTTTTCACTAAAAAAGGCTACAGGCCTACCTTCTTGAATAAGTACTCCTCCTACTGCTACTCCACTAGCATCACACTCAATTGTGAACAACTTGTCAAAACTAGGCAATAATAGAATAGGTTGAGTTGCCACTTCTTGTTTCAGTTTTTCAAACCCTTTATCAGCCTCTTGAGTCCACTTAAACTTTGTTTTCAGACCACCTTTGATAGTATCTAGGACTG
This sequence comes from Sequoia sempervirens, assembly GCA_007258455.2. Taxonomy (NCBI): domain Eukaryota; kingdom Viridiplantae; phylum Streptophyta; class Pinopsida; order Cupressales; family Cupressaceae; genus Sequoia; species Sequoia sempervirens. Next base: position 96,344 of record VDFB02282507.1, on the reverse strand, counting down.
GTGCACATATACCACTAAAATTCCTTATAAATTTCCTATAGAATTGAGCCAAACCATGAAAACTCCTTACCTCTGTTGTTGTGGTTTGTGTAGGCCAGTTTAGGATGGCTTCCACCTTGCTTGGATCCATCTTCAACGTTCCTTGGGATACTACAAAACCCAAATACACAAGTTCCTGCTTGAAGAACTCACACTTCTCAAGATTGATTGCCAACTTCTCCTCTTGCAACCTTTTAAGAACCATCTCCACATGCTTCAAGTGTTCTTCTGCTGTCTTACTGAAAATCAATATGTCATCAAGATATACTACCACAAAGATCCCTGTGAAATCCTTAAGCACTTCATTCATTAGTCTCATGAATGTGCTAGGTACATTTGAGAGGCCAAATGGCATCACTTTCCACTCATATAACCCATCATTTGTCTTAAAAGTTGTCTTCCACTCATCACCATCCTTAATTCTGATTTGATGGTAGCCACTCTTGAGATCCAACTTTGTGAAGAACTAAGCACCTCCAAGACAATCCATCAAGTCTTCAATTCTAGGAATAGGAAACCTATACCTAATGGTGATCCTATTTATTGCCCTAGAATCAGTACAAAGTCTCCACTTACCTCCTTTCTTGGTTGCCAAAACAATTGGCACTGCACAAGGGTTGATGCTCTTTTGAATCAAGCCTTGATCCAATAATTCTTGCACTTGCCTAGCTACCTCTAGGTTCTGCTCAGGTGTAAGCTTGTATGCTGCTTTTTTTGGTAAAGAAGCCGCTGGTATAAAGTCAATTTGATGACTTATAGCTCTCTTTGGAGGTAAGGCTGCAGGTGTCCCATCACTGACAATATCCTTGTACTTTTCAAGCAACTTTTGGAATAATTTTGGTATGACTATCTTTTTAGCCTCTTCTCCATCTTTGGACTACATCATGATTACATATCCTTCATTCCCTTGGTGTAGGTCCTTAAGGAACTCCTTACCACTGCTTAACATGATGTTAGGTGTCTTGGACTGTCCTTCATCTTCCTCTGACAGTGACTGCAGCTTGAAGGTTCTTCCATCCTTTTTGAATGAAATGGTATTCTCCTTCCCATCATACATAACACTCCTATCATACTGCCATGGTCTGCCCAATAGTAGATGACATGCATCCATGGGTAATACATCACAAACTAGCTTATCTTTATATCCTCCAATTGAAAATTCCACCGTTACTTGCTCATTAACCAAAACACTCTGCCCTTTGTTCAACCATGTTACCTTGTAGGGGTTATTGTGGGGTACCTTCTCCAATTTCAGCTTAGTTACTACCTCCTCTGAGATTATATTATCTGTTGAACCTGAATCTACAATGACTTTGCACACTTTTCCAAGTATCTTGCACCTTACTCTAAAAAGAGCTCTTCTTTGCTTAGGTTCCTCTTTGACTAGTTGCCTGATCAAAACTCTGTTAAACATCAGATTCTCTCCTATTTTAGATTCTATATGACTGATCTCAGATGCTTTAGGACTCATGGTGTCCTCTTATGCATAGGCCACTCTCTTTTCATTGCTTGATGAGGAAGCTTTCTCCGGGCATCTATAAGCAGGGTGACCTAGTTGGCTACAATGCTAACACTTCATGTTTGCAAAATAAGAACTGCTCCTGCCTGCTCCTCTTCCTCTGTTTGAGCCTCCTTGAGGTCCCCTTCCTCTGTTGAATCCTCCTCTTGAAGATGTTTCACTTCCATGCTCAATGAGTTTTGATTCTCCTTGATTTCTTTGGTCACTGCCTCTTCCTTGGTAACCACCACGTTGTCCTCTTTGATCTTTGTGATCTCTGCCTTTGCCTCTGCCCTTAGAAGACTGATCTTGCTTCCTCTTGTTCTTTTCCTCAATCTTTATGGCCAACTGATAACATTGATGTACTATTTTAGGACTCAAAAGAGCCATCTCTTCTTGGATGTTCCATTTCAAGCCATTAAGATACCTAGCCACTTTGAGACTCTCATCCTCTGTCACATTAGACCTCATACAAAACTTTTGAAACTCTTCAGTATAAGTGTTTACATCTTGGTCTTTTTGCCTTAGACTTTGCCTCTTCTTGTGCAATTGAATCTGATAGTCATTTGGCATGTAGGCTTCTTTTACCTTAGCAACCATTCCTTTCCAAGTTGATATGGGATGTTTTCCTTCTTTTTCCCTCTCAGTCTAAATGAACTTCCACCATGTCAAGGCTGATCCTCTCAATCTTGACTTAGCAACCTTCACCTTTTGAGCTTTAGTGACTCCATCACACTCAAAGTGATTCTCCATGCCTTCTATCCAATCCATGACTAAATTAGGTTCTATTTTTCCACTAAACAATGGTATGCCCTCAAGTGCTTTCCCACTCAAAGCTTTCAATGCCTTCAAGAAAGGCTCCTCCTACAAAACAGGGTCAGGTTAAGGGGTCTTATCTTCCTCTGCAACCTCTTCTTCTTTTGGAACTCTTCCCTCAAACTGTGCATTCTTCACTGCTTCCTCAAGTTGGGCTATTCTTTCCCTCAATTGTTTATTATCTTATTCTTGTCCTTCAACCATCTTAGCTAGTTCTGCATTGGTCACCATGGTGAAAGAATCACTGGACTCAACCTCTGACATATAAGATTCTTTCCCAAATCTTTTGCCGCTTTGATACCAATCTGATAGGGAGGCTGAAGGAATCAATCACAGATTCCTGCACTAGGCCTTGTCATAGACCTTCTTGGTGTATTTTATGCTCCACCTTAACCTATAGGAACTCTACCTTGTCTAGGTTCCCCTGGTTCTCCTGGCCAACCTCACTATCTTGACAAATTTTGAACAACCAAAACAATCCTTGGTTCAATGCTTCACTCTTTCTTAGCCTTTAATACACTAAAGACTAATCTTCCCACAACACTTAAAGAGGATCTTGCAGGGGTGTAGGTTTGCTTTCAATAGCTTCAAAATAGTTTCCTAGAGTCCTAGAAGGTTTTCCAAGACTCTAACTTTTCATCGCTTGTATGGAACCCTCATCTAGGGTTAGGAAGGCTAGTAGCCTTTGAGCCCAATTAGGTCTCCAATTCTAAGAAATCTGGTTATTGTTCTTGATTTTGCAAAACAAACCCTAATATTTTTTTTGGATTCTCATTCCCTAAGGCTACCTCTCAAGGAATTTTGGGGTCTTGAGGCTTAGCTGGCCGTACAATGCATTGTTCTTAGAAATGAGCCTGAACTAGGGTTTCAAGCCATTTTCTGGCAGTTTTTAATCAGTCTGATCTTTCACCTATCAAATGCAATGATGGAACCTCCTCCTAGCTTCCAAACCTTGGTAATACTATCCTCTACCACCTCCAAAAGGAAATTCTTCAAAAACTCAGTTCCCCTGCAAGATATCCACACTGTTCTGTAGCCTTTCCTAGTCGGACTCTTCACTGGCTTGCTTAGGGCAAGGCCTTTCTCCTAGCTCCTGCAACCAAAAAAAACCTAAAACCTACCATATTTACAAGCATGGAGTCTAGGAACATTTCCCCAAAGGCCGTACAATTTTTACAGTGGGAAGGTGCTCTAAACCTCCATTCACTCCGAGCTGCCTGTTTAAAACCAACAACAGGCTGATTTGAAACTATTTACAAGAGACCAAAGAAAATGAATAAAAAAAACAACTAAATGGATCACAAAGATTGTACACACCCTATGCTACATCCAAAATCAATAACAGTAGAAGATTTAATCCATTAAAGCACTGTTTCAAGCAAAAAAATAGAAAAAGAACACTCAAAACGCTATTTTTCTTCAACTTCCAACAAGACAGTCCGTACAAATGAACTTCCAACCCTAACATATGGTCGAATCATGCCTTAAATAGGCCATCAAAACCATTTAGAAGCTTGGGTTGAGTCCTTAGAAGACCTAAAGATGCAATCTATAAAACCCAATGTGTTTTCAAACACTTGACTAGATTGGTAAAGATGACAAGTTGGAGCTTCAAAACCCATTCATGATTGCCACCTCCAAATCCATTGATCATAGATAGATCAAGTTTTATTAAAAACAAAAAAACCTAGCTAGATGGTCAAAATGACCTCAAAATAACACAACACAAAATATAACTTCAATCCAAAACTTCAATAACCTTGAACTTTGCCAGGTGCTCCTGCACCAGATGGGGTCATTTAAATCCCAAACCTTACTATCTCTAACACCAAATCTAGCGAAGAAATCAAATTATTTCCCTCTCTCAAAATATGGGAAATATAAACATTATCAAAGGATTTAATAATTTCAATGGAATCCTTGATCAAGGCCTCAATTGTCCAAGACAGAGGAGATAAATTATTCAAATTATTAATAATGTTCAGAGAATCACCTTCCAACCAAATCTTCCTATACCCTCTTCTTTGAGCCAGAACAAGACTATGATAGGCAACCGCCACCTCCGCAAAAAATATTATTGATGTTGTTAGTGTTCATGCCAAGTGACTTAGTGCTCCAAATTATGATCTAGATCCCTATTGGGCTAGTGTGCTCGTGGGCTCTCACCCTCTCTGCCCCTGCTAGGCTACTCTACTTGCAAGTTTGTATGATTCATGTTGATGTTGTGTGTTCATTCTAGGGATGAGGTCCCCTGTTTGTAGCCTCACTTGGACTGGTTGAGGTTAAAAATCCCTCCTCGCGAAGAAAAATAAAAATAAAAAATTTAGAGGGAGCCAACATGGTACATATTTGTATAACTAATTACTATATCTTGGTATTTAAAAAATGTATTTATGCAATAAAACACATCTATGGATCATTTTAAGAATCATGACAACTTGTTAGGAAAACTACTAGGTTAATTAAACCATTTATTACATAACCCCATGAGATAAAAACATACATTCAATCTTATAAACTAACTATAATATAAATATCAAAGACATACCATAAGATTACACAAGATATACCCAAGTAAAACCCCTAATAGGGAAAAAACTAGCCTCCAAAAGCATCCATACTCAATGTATTGTTTATCAATGATAAATTATAATACACTTACAAAGTCTCTATGAATACTTCTGCAACATCAAGCTCCTCTAATGCATCTTTCCATGTGTCCAACCATGTAACCACACATCCCAAGCCAGGCTTCACATGTTAAATCAACAAGAGAGCTTAATACAAATTACAACTAAGGCAAACAAACAACAAGACAACCAACCAACCTTAACCACTAAAAATATGTTTGATTTTTTAGATTCAAGCTCACAAAAAACACCCAAATGGTATACATAAAAACTTGTCTCAAAACCATGAGTGAAAAAAACCAGACCCCAACATTTAAATTTTACTGGTACTAATTTTTCTCGTACTAAATATTTTTCTCATGTGCAACCCACACATAAAATATCTAACCAATGTTACATACGAATTTATGAGTGGACCCAAATAAATATTTAATGTAGCTAAACACATCTCCTAAAGATGCACCACAAATAAATATTTGATTTACATAATTAAAATAAGTATTCTTATGCAAGGTTTATAAAACCTTTTTCCTAACATAGCTACGTGAGAAAACTATTTTAGGATCATTCCCAATTAGATCATAAGAGGACTCTGTTGGATCAAAATCAAGACAAATACACACTTGTGTATGATGTATTTGAACATTCACCTAAGATTGTAAAGCTAGTCCAATAAGGGAGTTGACGTAGGGGAACTTGTCCCTAGTAATCCAAAAAATTCTCTAAAGATATTTAAAAAATATAGTTGTCCTTATGCACATCCAAATAACAAGGATTACAAAAAAATAGATTGTATAAATATGATTTCTTAGATCCATACACGATACAATAGATTTATGCTACATGGGATCAACCTGCAAGGAATTCTAATGTTGTTTTGATTATGAGACAATGACCATATAAGGACATCATTTTCTAGACATTGATGAACTAATATGTGTATCTTTATCTTTCATATTCTAACATAAAATCGAGATCTAAGTACTTATATATTTCTCATTTAATTTCTAAAATACAATTTTAATTTATCAATTCCCATCTCTTCTCAGCTTAATTATATCTAGATTAATTTGTGCTTGATTGATTGTGTTTGTTTAATTAGCCTATACTTATGTAAAAGGGATTTTATTTGCCTACAAACATATATAATCCAATATATCATCATATTTATACCTTCCATACTAAAAATATTCATATCCAATGTTTAAAATGATGGATTAAGTAGAGTCAACCTTGGCTAAGATAGTGGACTTTAGGTTTTATGCAATTTGCGACTCAAAGTAAAGTTTTAAATTTTTAAGGTTTTTTACTTCAAATTAAAAAAGGATGACATTAAGTGCAAGGTGAAACTCTCTTAGAAAAGTATTATAGTTTCAAAAAATTATTTAAATTAAAAAAAGGTCATTTCATAAATCATTTGAGTTGTATCTAAATTATCTAGGTGGTCATTTCTATATCTAAATAATCACATTGATAGTAGTTTGGATGTAATTTTCTCATACCCTACCCAACATCATTATTACACCTAGTCATCTATATTTAATTGTTGCTTCACACACTCATCATATTAATAATATTACCTCATATTTAGTCATTCATAGTCTATTAACAGTAAAATCTAAAGATGCATGCATTTTTACTGAGGCATTTCCAAAAAAAAGGTAAATAAGCACATTTTTAGCATTCCCTAACTTGTTAAACATCATAGAAACGATTTAAAGGGTGATGGATTTTATTGTGGTCATCATCTCTTGCAACACATATAAGATTATACCACCTTAGTAGAGTATTTTTTATTTGGGCAACTTATTTATTCTCTCGAATCTCTTTTTTAGAAATGATATGAAATTCATGAAATTCCTATATACTAAAGCCCATTCTAAGTGGTTTTATTTTATCAAACTTATATAACATACATAAAACTTTATAATTATTAATCAATTATGTAGATAAGAAAATTCTTATATTCAAATGACAACTTATGTGTTGTACAATTTGATTAGTTTTAAAGATAAGTTAATAAAAAGGTTGGTTATTATAAAACCTTAGTGTTAGTTTCTTTAAGTTCCATGGATGAATACTTAATAAATTAAATTCTTAATTTAAGTGTGACATTGCAATAATTCTCTAGTTTTATCCCAATTTTTAACTTACAATAATATAAGTAAAAATGTGTGACTTTTCCCAAATAGGTAGAAAGGATCTCAAAAAGCATACACACACACATACATATATATTGTAATATCATAAAATTTCACCTCGTGGAAATTTTACATTTGTGCATTTGACCCTTGCATTTATGGCACCTAGCCACATTTATGACAAGAACCTTATGGGTTTGAATTTTGTAATTTCGATCTCATAAGGACTAATGATGAAGCAACAACAGTTCGTCACCTCGTTTCTGGTGAAATGACAAGTAGGACACCTACGTGGCATGTAGACGTCCACATGGCGCGCTAGCATCCATGTACTTTTGTGAGTTCAAACAAGGAATCTTGGAATCTTTGACCTGTGACACATGTTCCTATAGTCAACTTCCAAGAGTAACGACTCCTCCCACCCATACAGTTGAACAAAACCTTTCTTTTCACTCTCATTCTCATTCATTCCATCACTCTCTAATTCTAGCTCTCTTATCTTGCTCTTCCATTCTCTCAATCTCGTCTCTACAATGAAGCTCTACCAGATTGAAGGACATCCAACAACCAAAGCTCTCTTGCAAGCACTCAAAATTGTGTCTACCAAACCAAGGGGGGGCCTCAGACTGTTGGTAACACTCTCTTGATTCTTGTCTATTTGCTATCATATTATCTATTGTGTCTTATCTTATGGTACGGGCTCTCCTCTCGAGTGGGGTTTTCTTTTATCACTTTGTGTCTTATCTTGTGATATGGGTTCTCCTCCTGAGCGAGGTTTACTTTTATCATTTTGTGTCTACTTTATTTTGTGTCTATTATTATCTCTATCTATTTGGTGGTATGTGGAGGTGGGAACACCAAAACGGGGGTTTGATTGTGGAAAGCCTCAAAATTGCTCCAATATTTTTCCTCGTTTTCCTTGTGTGTAGGTTGTTTGTGCAGAGTTTGGAGGAAGGATTCGATGTGCAAGACCCTTTGTAAGTTGGTCCTCTACTTTCCTTGTCTTTTATCAACATTTCCTACTTTTTGTTAACTCAGTGGATTAAACTGACCTCAGATTTGAATCAATTAGCAAATCCTTTGTAATTATGTATGAGGGTTCAATGTTCTATATGTACAAGATGCCAACGCACCACACTAGTGTTCCACTCTCACGTTGTCATCCTTAGGTTGAGTGCTTCCCCCTCTATGATAGGAATCTTTATGATTTGTTCTTTCAGTTCCTGAAGTTATTTATCTGTTATTATTTCTGATATTTTTCCTTCAGCTCTTTCTTTGTAATTTCTTCATCCCTCTTTCTGATCCACTAACTAAGCTGATGTAGTTTAGGGAAATTCATTCCCTGGGACTCTCTTGGTAAGCAAGAGACTTCTGAGCAATGAATCCCCCTTCTCCACACACACACACACACACATACACACACACACACACACAACACACACAACACACACAACACACACAACACACACAACACACACAACACACACACCACACACACCACAAACACCACACACACATGGTCTTTATTTCTATGGATGCAAGAAACCAAGATATATACATATATACATATACATACACACACATATGGTATTTCTTTCTATGATTGCAAGAAACTAATTATGTGTTGTTTGATGATAGTTTTAAAATTCCTTGTAATAAACATATTAGTGATTCAAAACTTGATGAATATGGTGATTCATTTATTATATGAATTTCTCAACCTTCCTTGGATCTTGTACTAGTTTTTAGGATTGTGTGGGTATAAAAAGTAACGTTGAATGAATTATAGTTAAAAATCCACAATATGTATAAAAAGGACTACAACATATAAAACTACAAGTATCCATGTTGTATGTATATTTAATGTATAAAAATTGTCATCCCATTGGGGAGGATAAGAACTGTAATACATTTATAGCAATAAATTAACCTCTCCATCAAATTTGAGGATGGAAAGTTATGGACTTTTCTAGCATAGTATTTTTCATAACCACAAACATTTTCCCAATAACAATAATTTGGGTTCATGATAAAAAATAATAAAGGAAACTCAAAATATAACCAAGTGTATTAGAATAAGAGCTTGTTCATTTCAAGTAAATTAATGGTCTTCTTATAAATAAATATGATCACCATCTTAGAATAATTATCAATAATAAAAAATAATTCTAAATGTGTTGATGTCTAATGCTTGAAACTAGAAGAGGGGTTAACTTAGATGAAATTGGAAGAGGTTTTTATGATCAAATTTTATGATTATTTAGCTTGGACATGTTGCAAGAAATATGATATAATCCTCAACATCTCTACTTAGGTGCAAGTAGTGTGTTAACGAATCCAAATTTGTTTGTTTATTTACAACATAATGTGATTCCTAGATAATTTTTATGTGTAATATACATGAGAGAACATAAACATTGATAAGATCATAAATTAAATTGTCTTATAAAAAATATTTATTTTCTTTCCTCAAAAAATATATTATAAATTGGTGTAAATTTTAAATACATAACAAAGTATTGAAAAACCTATTCCACTTTGTTGCGTTCTTGAGCATCAAGCAAAGAATCGACTAGAGAATTGATTAGGTAATATTTAGTGGTGCTTGATCACTAGATAGTATTTATATATACACATCATTCTTTTCATGTGCCTTGGGTTCTCTAACTTTTATTATGAATGAATATATTGAGGAGTGTTATAATTAAAATGGTTGATGATCTCCTTATCTAAGAGTTAGTATTATAATTGCTTTATGCCTCTAATAATTGTGTTAGGCTTCTTCTTCACCATTTATTCACTTTGAATAAATGTGTTAAAATATATCATTAAATGTTTTGAGTGGTACACAAAGTTCTATATTTTTAAGTTGGATGATCATAGAACCAAGTGAAAAATTAGATGCATAATATTTTATTTTTATTTTAAATGGTTGGTTAATAACATGCATTACAAGATTGAAAATTACATAGGAGAGAATAATAAATGGGTATTATTTCATAATTTTGAATATGCCTTGGCGTGTATGTCACAACCTTGATAAAATCATCCTAATGAATAGACCTAAAGGTGTGCTTCCAATTCAAAACCTGAACACTTCATAGTGTTTGGTGAGATGTTGCTCTTACAAATTTCAACATGAATAACAAATTAGAGAGATTTTACCTCAACCTAACACTTAGTATAGGAAAGAAACACCTACTCTTCCACATCAATACTCAAGTAGGTTATAATATTAATATTTTTATCTTATTATTCCCCATATTAGAGGTATAAGGTGTGATCAATCATTATAATTTGTGCAAATAATTCTTGGTCATCTTGGATGTCAACCTTGTGAGGATATTAGGGGAGTGATCTTTTAATTAAATATTATCTTAATGCTTTAATTAAGGTTTTTATTTGTGAGGTTGTTTTTGATAATATAAGTAGTAATTTAGGGTGTTGAACCCTTTACACTAAAGACCCCCAAGGTAGAAAAATCCAACAACAAAGACAAAAAGAACATAAAGGCCACAAGCGAGAGACAACACTATAACAACAAAGAAACAACAAAGTTCAAAATTTTAAAACATAAAATAAAATACATGAATTGAGAGAGCACCAGATTAATCATATTTTTTTTCCCCCAATCCTCCTTAATGAATTTAAATAGATCCCAAATATTAGAACCGGTGCTTGCTCCCTTATTGCTTTCATAATTCTTAAATTCATCTTTCAACACAAAATCCATACCAAATGATGTATTAATTTCAAGGTAAAGTGTGAAATACCTCTCAAGTTCCCTTCAAGTTCATCCACATGAGTCTTTAGAGTAGTAACATCCTCCATAGTTTGAATGCATTTTGGGAAAGTATATTGGTTAAGTTGCATGACAAGGGTGGTGTCCAAGTCCTCAGAGTTTGAAAACATTACATTCAACTTAGGGAATAAGCTCTAGACCTCATTATCTGTATCCACCTCCTCCTCTTCATCTTCCTTATTGTTATTTTCTTCATCATTCTCCTCTCCCCCTATCAATTCATTGGAAATTTCATCCACAATAAATTTAGGGGTCCTTTGAGATCACTTAACACTTAAATTAGGGTTGTCCATATCCTTTGTAATTTTAGGCACACTTTTAACTTCTTCCCTTTTAGCATTATTAGTATTCTCAACCTTATCCTCCTCGTCAGAATTGGCTTCTTTGACATTTGAACAATTTCATTTTTTTATTTTTCTTTCTTTATATGGGGTTTCCGGCCTTGGTGTTGCCCCTTTTACCTGAGCTCTTGATGGGATTGTTCTTCAGGTCACATAAACTCACTACAACAAGATTCTGGGTGTAGGCGTGGGGGGTTTTAGTGGAATTGGATTTAGGAGTGGAATATTTAGAATCATTCAATGATATTTTGAGGATTGGTAGCCTTCTTCCCTTTACTAGGTGGCATCTCATATTTATCAATATGAGAGTCAATAGAGTACTCAACATGCTAGCTATCCAATGGGGATTCATCTATTAAACAAACCCTAATAGATTTAGGTGGACACAAAACTAGATGGAAGTGGTAGATCTTGAATATGAGTCATTGATGGAGCGGGGTGGGAGATTTTTTAGGGTTTTTTTACACATCCAAGGCTTCCTTAATCAAAGACTCAATCAAGGATAATAAGTAAAAAGGAAAGCTTATAACAGTCTTATTCCTAAAATGGTTAAGCAGAGGAAGACGATAAAAATAAAAGTATATGAATCAAACTTCAAGCATTATATAATTCATAATAAGGAAGAATACCTTGTCCCACGATTTTGGGAGCTTAGCTTTATCATACCCCACATGCATCTTCACAAGAAACTCTCCCTTTTTGAAAAATAGGTTCATGCTTTCCATGTTTGGCACCTTACTATGCCTCTTGATTTTTTGGCCATTAAAAGACAAGCTAGTAGCTTGGGCTATAATTTTCTCATTTAATTCAAAGGAAATTCCCCTATTTTAAACCGGTGTTTATTCTTGGTACTCTCAAACTCAATGGAAATACTCTCATTATGCCCATTGAGACATTCAATAAATGGAGTAATCCCCCTTCCATGCAAATATGTCATAGTAGAGGGTCATTTTTAAATTCCTTATAGGATCTCGACTCCACTCTCACTCTTTCTTTGGAAATAGTGAAAATCGTCAGGAAACCATTGTAATGTTCCCTTTTCTAAAATAACATTTACTATTTTTAGTAAACTCAATTTGCAAATTTTCCAATCAGGACCTATGGATGAATCAAGTAAATTGGATTTTCAAGATAAATTTATAAAATCATATTTGGGGAAAAATTATTATTTATTTTAATTTTATTTTCTTGGGTCCGATTTGGGTGTTGGAATTTGGTAGGAGTCATTTTGGAGCAATTTTGGCAAATTATGTTGCAAGACTTCAACCAACAAATGGCAGTTTGCATGGGAGTGGAAGAAATCAATGGACTCTTGGCACTAGAGGTTACATGCACTACATGCAAAACAAAATCTCTCCTTGGTTGTGATTTTTGGGTCCCTAACCTGGAAATTAAATATTTTTCAATAAACATGAATTTGGGCTTCATTTTGGATGATTCTGGTTGTAGATTTTGGCTGAGCGTTTGCTCTTCTTCAAAGGATGGTAAAAAAATGAAGAAAGGATCTCCAAGGATGGAAAACCAAGGATATTGATGGTCAAATACAATGGGTTTGAGGGTCTCCAGGTGCAATTTCATCCAAATATTTTCATTGTGTTGAATGCTCTTTAGTTTGCTAAATTGTCTTCAGTCTATTTGTAGGGTTTGTTCCAGTTTTGAGTGTGTTTTGGATTTCAATTTGGGTACTATTATATGTAGAAAATATATTTGTATTGGATGTATTTATCCCATGTATATTTCTTCCCAAATAAATGGTATTTTAGTTTAGTGTGTTGAGTGATGATAGCTTTCAGTTTGGTGTGTGTGTTGGAGCTTCTAGATTCTGAATTTGGACGTAGTTTTTGGTGTGCTTTTTCCAGATTTTGGTTTGCTATTGTAGATGTTGATTTAGTAGAAAATGTAGATGCTACTAAAGCATTTAATTTATTTAACTTTTTGTACCAAATTATTGGTGTGAAGTTTGGTGAGTTGGGTGGAGTTGGCTTCCGTTTTAGAGATTGTTTGGCCTTTCTATTAGAGGAATTTAATGTGAATTTCTACAGTTGTTCATGGTTGTCATATGTTGTATGTGATAGTGAAAATGTTGTAAACCCATGAAGTTATTAGTGATAAATCAATCTACATCGGTTTCTCACAACCCAATTCCTATTTAATGCATTTTGGAGTTATTTTCAGAATACCCGATTTGCTTAATTATAAAATTGATAAAATAAAATCCCAATAAGTTTATTTGGTAAAATTCATGAGTTTTTCCAAATTTATGTTAAATATTTGAGAGCTATCACAAGTTGATAAAATATGAGTTTATTTTTAATTCGGGACATTATAGTGGTATTAGAGCCATGATCTTGCCAGTTTGAGGGTTTGATCAAATTTAGCAAAGGGAAAAGAGGAGTTAAAAGATGGTTGATCACATGGAGGATTTGGATAGAGATCCAATGACCATTAGGGAGACATATATTAATCAAAATGAAGGATTTTGAAATGCAATTCCATACAACAATTATATCACTCAGGTGTAGAACATGATGGCCATGAAGGGTCATAAACAACATTCAAATTCTGGTGGAAGAGATCTCAAGAGCAAAATCATAAAATCTATAGCTCCAATATTTGATGGAACAAACATGATCTTAGTAAGAGATTGGTTATTTGAGATGCATGATTGTTACTATTCCAGTTCCATGGAGGAGCAAGTTTCCATTCAGTATGTGATCTTGCACCTTGAAGGAGCTACTCATGATTGGCGGTACCAAGATATGAAAACCCAAGATCACATTCAGGTAAATTCATTTGATGAATTTTGCCAAATGTTGATTGATAGATTTGAAAAAAACGTTGAAGAGGAGCAGGTAGTTGTAGAAGAGTTCATAGCACGAGAGTCTAATGTAGTGAGTACTTTAAAGAATGATGAATTTATGACAAAGTTTCAGGAAGACTCCTTAGAAATGCATGCAATGATGGAGGATAAGGTTGTGCAAGAAGAACATGATAAATTTTTAGCCTTGAATCCTAGTTTGGATTCATCTAATGGTTATTCCAAGTTGGATGCCTACCTTGATGTTTTTTATGGAGAAAATACTAATGATGAGCTCTTTAATGCACTTCTAAATGGTGGACATGGAGGAATCAAAGGTGATGTTAGCTCTAGATTAGTTCTTGATGATCACTCATCTTATTTCATTCATAAGATTTCAGGTGGTTTTGGGTTTGGATTCCAAACCAAGCCTATGGAGGCAATGTTGATGCATATTTTAGTCTTAGGAAGATGGAGAGAAACTCTTTCAAAGAGGAAACCACTCATGAGGAGAAAAATGAATACTTTCACCATGATTGCAACAATCAACCCACTTTTACTTGGGACCTAGGTGTGCCAGTACCTAAGCATGTTAAGGGTCTATTTTGGAATGAATATCCCTTTCATTCCAATTTTTTTTTAGTTTCATCTCAAGATTTATGTGAGTAGGATGACATTGAAGAAGCTAAGGCTAAAAGGTATGGTGATGATGTTGAATACAAATAATATTTTTTATTGTTTAGTTTTGATTCAGACCCAAAATATAGCAGCCTTGATGTTCATCAAAGACACATAATCCCTAGTTATGAGCATAAACATAGTAGCCTTTTTTTCCATAAAATGGGTAAAGGAGAAGTTTATCAGGATTGGGATAGCCATGATGTTGTTGGTTATAGAGTGGTGCAACAAAATCATGATAGAGAATGCAATTTTAATTTGATACAACCAATAAGGAGATTACAAACCTCAATACCAAAACTTTGGGTATGTAATGCATTCTACTCTTTAAGTAGTCAAATAGTTATGTGTGTGCAAAGGTTGCATTCCATGTGTGACTTTCTACAAAATCATCATGTTATAATATTAAAGAACACATGGAAATGGGAAAACACGGTGTTGGGAGGTGTATCTAAGGAAACAATGGGAGTAGACACATATTTGAAGACTTCTTGCAAGAGACAGGTTTCATGGATAACAAGATTTTTGGTGATGGAGGTTATGCATGGTATCGCATTTTATGGTAAGGATTATAGTCTTCATTTTAATTTTCAAGTGTTTCCAAATCAACATAGCATAGTTTTCAGTAACATGTTCCCAGGAATACCGTTGGATAGAGGAATCCAACATGTCATATAGTTGGAAACTAATTTGCATCAAGAGTCTATGTGGATTTTCAAGAGGATGCAACAAAAGAATATTTGGAAGGAATTGAAAAGGTAAAAAACTCATGTTATGTACTTTTCATTTCAGATCCATTTGTGGAAGTATACGAGGTTTCAGGGGATGATATTTGGGCTTCCTTAACACAAATATTGGGCTCCATCAAATTTGAGAGCATGAGGTTCACATATGCTACACTGTGTGTTTATGAGGAGAAGTCACAAGATGTCTCCATTAAGGGGTATTCACATGAGAAGGTATAAAAGTGGAAGCAACTCAAGGGAAGTGGTAATGACTTCAAGATCATGCATCTTAGTAGTCCATGTGAAATGCTTTCAATCTAAACAAAGAAATAAGCTACAACATTGATGGGAAGAACACAAGAATATTGGGTCAAGTTTGTGAAGGTAACCATATCATGCTATGTAGTTTTTATTTCAGATTTCTTACCATCTTTGTCTACAGGATGTGAAGTTGTAGGAAATGGATTTTTATGGTTGTATTGTAAAGGAGGAGCTCCATGAAGTTTGAAAGCATGGAGAGCTCGAAGTTTCAAGAAATGGTTTCAAATTCTTCTCCAAACCATCTAGCTTGTTAAAGAAAATAATTTATGGGTTGCTGATTTTGCAGAATTTTAGTGTGTAGATGTTGGTGAAGATATTTTAAAACATCACATGGCTTCCCAATAATTCAACATTAGACATACTGATGACTATTACTTAGGTTTTTCATTTTGGTGGTTGTTACATCAGTTGCATGTTGTTGATTTCATTAAATTTAGTTATGAACAACTATAGATTGGTGTGTTTGGGGGAAGAATCCTTGCTTGGTGATAATAGAAGAATGTTTTCAATATTAGAGAGCAATAATCCACCCATCATAACATTTATTTGGAGAAGATTTAGGGAAGTTGTTCCTGTAGTGCAATATGTGTGTGTTGTTTGCAAGTATCCAATGAAATTGTGTGAAGATTTATGGGTTTTGGGTATTGGGGATTGTGTTTCTATTGTAGATAAATTTTATACTCCTACAAATCATTTCTTATTGTTATTTCCCCAATTCATATCACCTTTAGAAGTTGTGGCTTTAGTTTTCAGTTTGGAGCAGAACATTGTTGCAAGCAATATTGTGTGATTTGGAGATTCTATGAGTATTTGATGGGATTTATATGTATTGGGTATTATAACATGTTGTTTGCTTGGGTGTACCTAAAAATTTATGGTATTATTTGGAAAAATATTCAGAGTTGATGAGCTCAAAATATGCTCATAATTTGAGTATTATGATGTATTTTTAATATCCTTACTCTTATTGCTAATGGATGTTTTAACTCTTTGATTAAAGACTTTTTATCTAAAAAAATGGGTAGTATCCTGTAGCAATACATTCCTATATTCCTGCAGCTTAACATCTCTATGTGTGTCTATATTAATTACCCCGTTTGACCTCCTGAATGACTGATATAATGCATGTGGTTTTTGGATAATGAAATGGATTTAATATGTGATTAATTAATGTGTATTGTGTTATTTTCCACACATGCTTTCTTTCGCTTATGTTGCCATGTGCATCGCAGGTTGTTGAAGGGAGCATGAATGAGTCAAGCGCAGCAGATTTCGGCCTTGCAGTAAAGTCCATTTCCAACACGGTGTCGAGGGAGTTGTTCCAACGAAGACTCTCTGACTGGGTCGTTGGGAAGAAATCTAAATGATCATTAATTTGGAAAGAGTGGAATGCTAAATTCTCTCTGGATCGTGTTGAACGGATATGCTTTCATTTATGAGAAGTTTGTTCCTCGGTTTTAGGATACATTTATGTCCATGTCTTTCTCTGTTAGAGTTAGGTAGTTAGTTGCTTTTCTAGTTTAAATAAGTGTTCCTCCTGCATGAGTGAGCAAACAGAGTATGTAAAAGTTAGTATTATAATAAGAGATAGTGTTTTGTGTTAGTTTTCTTATAAGAAGAACAGTGTATATGGTTCCAAGTTTATGAATAAAAGCTGATGAAGTTTTGAGTTCAATTCTTGCATAACTAGTTGATGCTTGCTAAGGGGGACCACTTAGTAAGTATCCATAGTTAGTTAGTTGTTTATTTTCCGTTGATTATAAGTTATATTTCATTCTTGAAAATTTCAGAGCAAACTTAGTCTTATATTGTTCCTGCAGCATCGAGAATCCATCCCTGTGTTTGTTCCTACAACATAAGACCAGTTCATAGTTTGTTTCTTAGTCATATTTGTCATGATTTTTGCTTTGATTAAGTTTAGAAGGCTTCACATTACATTCCTATAGCATAAGTAGAATTCCTTTCATACATTTATTTCTGGTAAATCGTGATTGAAACTGGTTCTTAGTGCACATATAGTGCTGCTCCATTTCAAGTATACGTTCCCTGGTTTGACAATGTAAATGAACGACCATAAGAAGATGCTAGTCACCTACTAGAATGTCCAATTCCCAGGTTAGGATCTACCGTGATTTGTATGTCCTGTTATGGACATGACCATTTTTGGTGCCATTGTTGAGGATGGTGTCAAGCTAAGAACCTGTCATAGTCATTGTTAGCAGTAGTTTAGTCTGTTATTCAAGCATTTTCCAAAGACCTTCAATTCACCATTCATTCTATTGCATGCATAGAAGAAGAGACGCTCTGGGAAGATTCCTCCCTAACCTTCCATTCCTTGATAACAATCTTGAACCAGCTTATAATTTATTTGAGGAAGGAGGAGACCAAGATATCAATCCGTTTGCTGAAAACCTACTTGTTGAACTGCCATTTGATCTAGCTGACGAAGAACCTGAAGAAAATCCATTTGCTTTGATACTCCATCAAGAAACTATGGCACGTAATCCACCTAATCGACCTCCTGCTTTTGAATTCCCCATCATTGCTCAGCAAGATAATGATAACCTTAAAAATATTCCTTCTTCATTACTTCCCAAGTTCTATGGACTAGTTACAGAGGACCCAAAACCTTCTTGTTTGAGTTTGACATCCTCTGTCGCAGCTATGATTACACTTCAGATGCTCACAGGCTGAAGTTGTTTCCTGCTACTTTGAAAGAAGGAGCTCTTAGATGGTTCATGAGTTTGGGGAGGGGTGTTGTTGATAGTTGGACAGCCATGCAAACAAAATTTCTTGAGAAATACAAGAAATATTGTAAGAGTGGTAGTAAGGGTGATGATATATTCAGAATTCAACAAAGGGAAGATGAAAGCCTAGAAGACTATATCTCAAGATTCTTGTTTTCCCCGAAAAAGAATTCAGACCATACTCTCAATGAAGAATCTCAGAAACTACTTTTTCTAAGAGGAATCAGTGATACCTGTATAGATGCTCTAGACCTAATGGGAGGATGAGATATAACCCAAGTATCTTGGGATTATATAAAGAAAATATGTCTCAACTACTCTCAAGCAATTGTGAAGAAGGGTAGAGGTCATCAAGCCACAGTGGGAAAGTCTTCTACTAATGGATTTTCACGGATGGAGATCACAAATTTGTTGTCTGACTTCAAGCAGGATATCATAAACAATATGGCTACACAGTTGGATACTATGCAAACCCAGAAGAAATATGAGGAAGCTGAAGCAATCTTGGTTGAGTTCTATCTACATTGTAGACAGAAGAAACGTGACTGTAGATGTAAGATGGTGGCTAACCTGGAGGCTAAGCAGTTACCTATTGACTTTAAGATAGTAGAAGGTGATGATGACCAAGTATTCTTCGTCGCACAAAGGTGACCATGGGCTCAAAGACAAGGTATGCCTCAAGACCCTTTGACTTTTGGTAATCCTTATTCTAATTACAATAACCAATGACAATCTACATATGACCCATCACCACCTTGTAATACTTCTCAACCTCACTGGCCTAACTATCAGAGTCCTCAATGGCAATATCCTCAAGGAGGTTGGCAACAACCACAAGGACAATGGAATCCACCCCCAGGTAACTGGCAGCAGAATATTCAATGGAGAAGTCCACAACAATGGCAGAACCAATCCCCTGGCTCCCTGCAGCTTCAGTAGCCTCAACCTCCAGCTCTCATGCCACCTTCTGTAGCACCTGCATCAAATACTGGCCCTCCAAAAAAAACACCTATGCCTGCTCAACCATTGCCAAATCCTAATAATAAGCAACAAAAACCACAACAGCCTATGTATCTTGCAGAAGCCAATCAGTATCAGCCTATGCCCTGAATATTTATGATATCTATCTTAGGTCTGGAACCACTCTTCCTGCTCCATAGCCACCTGTAATTACAAAGATTCCAGATTCTACCTCTGAACAACCTACTGCTCCTGCATAACATATACCTATATCAGATACTGTCTCTAAGGAACCTGTCCTATAACATTAGCCCAAACCGCCTTTTCCTCAGAGATTGAAAATTACTACATCCAAGTCTATGGAAGAGTCTACCTTTGATATCTTGGATCAGCTAAAGAATGCACACATTCAAATTCCCCTTTTTCAAGCCATTAAAGATGTCCCAATTTATGGAAAATCCATTAAGGAGGCTTGTTTAAAGAAGCTGTGAAGAAAGAAAAAATATCCTCAAACTATCCATGTTCTAGGACAGTTGGCATATATTATGTTAGGGAAGGTAGTCATTCCAAAATATACTGACCCTGGGAGTCCTGTAGTACAAATAAATATTAATGGCCAGATAGTAAAGAATGTTTTGATAGACCTTGGTGCAACCATTAATGTAATGACCAAGCATATAATGGAGTGTTTGAAAATCCTAACAATTTAGTCTACACCTACCATCCTGCAGCTTGCTAATAGTTCCACAGTAAAACCTGATGGAGTGGTAGAATATATCATTGTCATCCTTGAGTCTTGGGAATACCCAACCAACTTCACCATATTATCCACTAAGGCAACTTTGGGAGGATATCCTATTATCCTAGGTAGACCATGTTTAGCTACAACTGATGATTTTATAGGATGTCGTTAAGGAGACATGACAATTTTTGATGGTCAGTCAAGAAAGAAATTGGCTTTATATCCACCTACCCAGCCTCAGCAGACTTGTCTCAACTAATTTGGCCAGATTTAGGAGAGGAAACTGAAGAAGTTAATTCATTGGCTTAGCTAATGATTCTAAAAACTAATCCATTTTCCTAGCTTCAGAGTGAGGATGGCCTGCTTTTACACATTTTGCAGTCCAACTCTGATATGAGTAGCCCATCTGTTCCAGATAGCTATCCTCAGCAATGTTTCCTGTAGTAATTGAATTCTGAGAGCCTACCACCTGAATCTCCTACAGTTTATTACAACTTGTTTCCACATGAAATACAGACACCACCTTTATTAGTAGCCTCCATGAATGATCTTACCAAACAAGTAGAAGTGTATCCAAGTCGCTATCTGAACATCAATAATAAGCTGCCTCAATCTCAACAAGCTGCCCTAGTCACAATGTTGCAAGATCAACACAGAGCGTTTGCATGGGACTATGGGGATATGAAGGGAATAGATCCTCAACTTTGTACTCATAGGATCTACATTAAGGAAGACTATTTACCTGTTAGACAACCTCAAAGAAGGATAAACCCAACACTCAGGGAAATAGTTAAAACAGAGCTCCAAAAATTGCTTGATGCTAGTTTTATCTACCCCATTTCAAACAGTCAATGGGTATCTCCATTGGTGATTGTCCCTAAAAAAGGTCAAAAATGGAGAGTTTGTGTAGACTACAGGGAGCTGAACACAATAACTAAAAAGGATCACTTTCCACTGCTATTTGTTGACCAAGTACTAGACTCATTGTCTGGTAAAAAGTATCTCCGTTTTGCATGGATATAGTGGGTATAATCAAATTAGAATTGCCCCTGAGGATCAAGACAAAACAACTTTTACCAGTCCATGGGGTACTTTTGCCTACTCTGTCTTACCTTTTGGACTGTGTAATGTACCTGCAACATTTCAAAGGGCAGTGATCAATATTTTTGCTGACATTTCTCATGATTCTATGGAGATCTACATGGATGACTTTACTACTTATGGAGTTACTTATGAAGAAGCATTAGCCAATTTGGAAAAAGTGTTGAAAAGATGTCAGGAGCAAAATTTGTCTTTGAATAGTGAGAAATGCTTTATGATGATGCAAGAGGGAATTGTTTTAAGCCATCATATCTCTCAAGTAGGAATTCAAGTTGATCTTGCAAAAATAGAAGTTATTCTAACTTTGCCAACACCTATAAAACAAAAGGATGTTAGAAGCTTCCTAAGACATGCTGGATATTATAGAAGATTTATCAAAGATTTCAACAAAATAGTCAGTCCATTATATGCTTTATTGACTAAAAATTCTGAATTTAATTGGACTGAGGCCTGTGACAAATCTTTCCTGTAGCTTAAGAACCTACTTACTCAGGCACCTATTCTTCAAGGACCAAAGTGGAGTCTGCCCTTTCATATACACACAGATGCTTCTGATTATGCCATAGGGGCAGTTTTAGGACAAAGATAATTCCATAGAACATGCCATATATTTCATTAGCAAAAACCTTCAAGGCCCTGAATTAAACTATATTGTCACAGAGAAAGAATTGTTAGCAGTTGTGTATGCCCTGAACAAGTTTTGACATTATGTCACTGGTTACCAAATATTTGTCCATACAGATCATGCAGCAATAAGATACCTCATGAATAAGCCTGCCATATCTAGCAGATTAGCAAGATGGCTCCTATTGTTGTAAGAATTTGATATCACAGTTATTGATAAGCCAGGTCGAGTTAATGTGGTGGCTGATTTCTTTTCCAGACTTCAAACAAATACACCTGACACCCTTGAGGTAATTGATGATAGTTTTCCCAATGAACATCTATTTTATATTACTACTCAAACTCCATGGTATGCAGATATTTCAAATTATTTAGCAGCCAACAAAATTATAGCACACTTCTCACCAAAGGAAAGACAATTGTTGGTAGAGAAAAGTTTTAACTTTTCATGGATTGCAAACTGTTTATTTTACACAGGACTTGACCAAGTCATGAGAAGATGTGTTAGAGAAGATGAGACCTATAACATTTTGCATGCCTGTCATGATGAGCCATGTGGTGGGCACTTTGTAGCCAAGAGAACATCTATGAAAGTGCTTACTACAGGATACTATTGGCCCACACTACACAAAGATGCTACAGCCTACACTAGGAAATGTGACAGATGTCAATGAATGGGGAGACCAACAAAGTATGATGAAATGCCCTTGAATCCACAAGTGGTAGTCAGTCCCTTTGACAAGTGGGGCATGGATTTTGTTGGGCCTATCAATCCTCCATCCAATGGGAAATCATATATTTTGGTTTGTATTGATTATGTAACCAAGTGGGTGGAAGTAAAAGCAATGACACATGCCCATGACAATAAAGTTGTTGAGTTCTTGTATGAATAGATTTTTACTCGGTTTGGAGTCCCAAGGGAACTTGTTACTAATTAAGGAGCTCAGTTTATATCCAACTTAATCACTGCATTGATGAATGATTACAAGATCAGGCATAGAAAGTCTAGCCCCTATCACCCTCAAGCCAATGGTCAAGCAGAGGTTACCAACAAATAAATTGAGGCAATCCTTACAAAGACAATCCAATTACACCAGAAGGATTGGAGAAATCGCCTTCCTGAAGTAGTCTAGGCCTATAGAACAACATGGAAAACAACTATAGGGTTCACTCCTTTTGAGTTACTCTATGGAAAAACTGCCGTGTTGCTAATAGAGTTTGAGCATAAGACATTGAGGACTGCTCTCCAACTTAACATTGATATCTCAGAAGCCCAAAAGGAATGCCTCTTGCAACTGAATGCATTGGATGAGATAAGGAAAGCTGTCATGCAGCATACTGAAACTATCCAACAACAAAGAAAAAAATGGCATGACAATCATATTCAAACTAAGCAATTTTCTGTTGGTGATTGGGCGCTGCTCTATGACTCCAGGTACAAGGAAAATCAAGGTAAACTCACCACAAGATGGATTGGTCTTTATGAAATAGAAAATGTGTTTGATAATGGTTCAGTTCAATTAGCTACAATAGATCCAGTCCAATTCAAGCTACTAGTTAATAGACACCGTCTTCGGTTGTATCATAAGCCAGCGTCCAAAGAAGAATTTATGAAGCAGTTTGTTTCGGATACGACCACTGATCTTCCTGTAGCAAAAGGCTTCGACCTTTCTCCTGCAACATCTCTTTAGAATTCCACGTTGCATGCCCATAATAAAGGTTTCCTTTTAAAGGAAGCCACGTTCTCTGTTTTTCATCCATCACCGCCATTCATTCCCTTTTCTTCCACGTCATCCATCCTGCCGTACCACCCTCATTTATGGTTTCAATTCCAATCGTCATTTCATGTTGAGCTGTGATCTTTCCCAGCATGTACGAGCATTTATTACAAGGTACACAATATCTTTTGTTGTCACATCATTTATTTATTTCATTTATTCATTAACTACTATGTACATATCAGTCATTATTGCCTATTCTTCGTCTGTCCTTTCGCACATTTGTGGACACATGCCAAATTTTTAGTAGGGGGCAGGGATAATCCATTTCAAACCTTTTCTTATGTCACTGTCACAACTGATAAGATATTTTTATTTTCTTGTACTTTCCAAATATGACTGCGTGTTTTATCCTAAACAACAATTAACTGCTTGATTTGAGTAGTTCCTAACAATCATTTCATGCAATTATCTTTTGAGTCATTCTTGGAAAAGTAGAGAAAAGTGACAACAGAGCAGAAAGAAGAAGTTTTTTGAATTTTCAGAAAAGGTTTGAGTTTCGGGAATCTCAGCAGGAATAATTTGTGAATATGGGTGGCCAGTTAGTAAGACATGAGCCTATAGCTCATGAGCTCTTGACGCAAAATCCTCAAGCAATTCAGACATTCAGCAATTGCGGTTGGCTGAATTATTTTTTGAGGTTAGATTCCTTCAATGAGGAAGCTGCAGGTGAGTTTTTGAGGACTCTTTCAGAAGGAGAAGCTACAGTGTGGGGTTTGACAGTAGTCATTACGGAAGAGCAGATTGTAGAAGTAACTGGGCTTTTGGCGCTAGGAGAAATTTTTTCTTCAGATGCTGTCTCTGCTAGGGCAGAATTTACAATACCAACAGATGGACCCTTGGAGGTTTCTAAACAAGGATGCAAATGAGTGTCATTTCCTTTTCCATACTCGGAATATGCCATCCTCATAATTAGGTACTTGACTTGTGAGGGACGCTTTTCCTATTTACATTCCTACCATTTTAAATTATTGAGTCATATGAGGCACGGTTTAGCTGTCAATGTTCCAAATTTCTTGTTAAACCTTTTGAAACAATGTGCCCATGAAACCCAGAGGGGTAGGGACAACTCTATCGCCCATCATGCCCTCATTAAACTCTTGATTGAGCATTCCCTGAGGGATGTATCACCCCTTTCTTGGTAAGAATTTGTTGCCCAAAAGGGTCTACAAATTTCAGAGCCTCCTAGAGCACTCCTTGTAGCACCTACCCGTACAACATCTATTCCTGCGGCCTCCACACTAGAGCCCTCTACCTGAGTACAAACCAGGTCTGCTAGTAGAAGAGAAAAAGGAAAAATGAAGGTAGGAGAGTCATTTAGGGAAGAACAAACCCCAGAGTCTGACCCTCATGTTCAAAAACAACGGTGTTCCTCTCCTGAAGCATCTTCTCCTGTAGCAGTTCCTCTTGCAGCAACAACTGTTGCCACTGTAGTTTCACCATCATCTTCTTTTGTTGAGTCTAAATCCTCTAGGAAAGTCAGAAAGAGGAAAGCCACGAGAATTCCTCCTACAGCTGCAACATTGCCAAAAAGAGTTTCAACAAGGAAACAACGTAAAGTCACCTCAACATCTGCTCAACCTGAAGTTATAATAATTTTTGAGGACTCTGAAGAATTCAGCCATGATGATTCTCAGAATGTATCTGAGAATGTTCTACAAAGCCCATCTGTTGTTCTTGGGGAAATGAAAAATGAGCCAATGGAAGTTGAGGAAGCACAACATGTTAGTAGTAATGAAAGGGGAATGCCAAGTCTTGATGACGTGGCTGAGGCAGCTAGGCAAATTTTAGAGGAAGTACAATCTCCTCCTGCGCAACAACAAGAATCCATCCTGCAGCAAGAGGAAGAACAACTTGGACAATTAGAAGTGTCCAATGAAACCTCATTACCCCCTGCAACTTGTCAAGCGATGGTTGTTTATAAAATGACATTGTTGATTAAATTTTTGGAATACCTTAGGACCACATGGAGGCCGGTCACATTTCAAACCTTGAGTTTCTACCATTTAGCCAAGACTTAAATTCAACAAAGTCTTTGGGAAGAAGAGAAGAAGAAATTGAAAAGAGAAATTGAAAGGAAGAAATAGGAAATCCAGGAAATGAAAGAGAAAATGGATGAAATGATGAAAATAACTGGTAAAATTGTGGAATGTAGACCACCACCTAGGGTTTATGCTATGTGCCTGAAAGAGCAATTTATTTGGTTTCAATTAATGAGAATTTCAAGGAATTTAAATCCTGTTATTCATACAGCCAAGGAATTTTATGATGCCTATCAAGTAGCCCCTAGTTGGCTGAAAAATTCTTTATGTGAATTTTATTTGCATGGTTTGATAATTCCCTCTGAAACAGAGTGGAATCCACTTCTTTATATTGGTGATATTCATTTGAGGTCACTCATGTCTTGGGTGGCCAATGAAACTAATTATGGCAGACAATTAGAAGCTTATGAAGAGGCTGAAAGGGATGATCCTATTCCACTGCGACTTGAAAGCTCAGATCCCTACATAATGCTGAAAACTTGGCTTACTGTTGCGTATGGGTTCAATGATCAAACATAAAGAATAAAAATATTCGATATCAGGAAGCAAGTGTATGAAGAATTCAAAGGCCAACCATATTTGTTTTGGAAGCTTTCATTTTCCAGAATTGAAAAGAGATGGGAAAAACTAACTGTTGGTCTAAGGAAATCTAAGCCTCATAGCCCCCTGAACTTTAAAGTAGCCCTTAGAAGGACAAAGAAGTACATGCAGCTTGGTCTTTATAAGAGGTTTGAGTTATGGTTGCCAATAACATTTCGACCTTCAGTTTTGATGTGGCCACTTTATCCTTATCGGGCTACAGATGTTAATGAGGATACAAAAATCCACAGATATGAAAGATGGCAAAATTTCGTAGGTTTTTATTATAAATTTGGAACTTCATTGCAGGGCCATGCTACTCCTACCGATTTCAGAGAAACAACCAGGAAGCTTAATGCTGGAGGACCATCATTAGGATAAGTAGGGGGTAGATGATGAGCTCGAAATATGCTCATTGTATTATGATGTATTTTTAATATCCTTACTCTTATTGCTAATGGATGTTTTAACTCTTTGATTAAAGATTTTTTATCTAAAAAAATGGGTAGTATCCTATAGCAATACATTCCTATATTCCTGCAGCTTAACATCTCTATATGTGTCTGTATTAATTACCCGTTTGACCTCCCAAATGACTGATATAATGCATGTGGTTTTTGGATAATGAAATGGATTTAATATGTGATTAATGAATGTGTATCATGTTATTTTCCATGCGTGCTTTCTTTCGCTTCTGTTGCCATGTGCATCGCAGGTTGTTGACGGGAGCATGAACGAGTCAAGCGCAACAGATTTCGGCCTTGCAGTAAAGTCCATTTCCAGCACGGTGTCGAGGAAGTTGTTCCAACGAAGACTCTCTGACTGGGTCATTGGGAAGAAATCTAAATGATCATTAATCTGGGAAGAGTGGAATGCTAAATTCTCTCTGGATCGTGTTGAACGAATATGCTTTCATTTATGAGAAGTTTGTTCCTTGATTTCAGGATACATTTATGTCCACGTCTTTCTTTGTTAGAGTTAGGTAGTTAGTTGCTTTTCTAGTTTAAATAAGTGTTCCTCCTGCGCGAGTCAGCAAGCAGAGTATGTAAAAGTTAGTATTATAATAAGAGATAGTGTTTTGTGTTAGTTTTCTTATAAGTAGAACAATGTATATGGTTCCAAGTTTATGAATAAAAGCTAATGAAGTTTTGAGTTCAATTCTTGCATAACTAGTTGATGCTTGCTAAGGGGGCCCACTTAGTAAGTATCCGTAGTTAGTTAGTTTTTTATTTCCTGTTGATTATAAGTTAGATTTAATTCTTGAAAGTTTCAGGGCAAACTCAGTCTTATATTGTTCCTGCAACATCGGGAATCCATCCCTATGTTTGTTCCTACAGCATAAGGCCAGTTCATAGTTGTCATGATTTTTGCTTTGATTAAGTTTAGAAGGCTTCGCATTACATTCCTGTAGCATAAGTAGAATTCCTTTCATGCATTTATTTCTGGTAAATCGTGACTGAAATTGGTTCTTAGTGCACATACAGTGCCGCTCCATTTCAAGTATACATTCCTTGGTTTGACAATGTAAATGAACGACCATAAGAAGATGCTAGTCACCTGCTGGAATGTCCAATTCTTAGGTTAGGATTTTTCGTGACTTGTATATCATTTTATGGATGCAACCAAGAGTGATGAGTCATAGAAATGGGGTGATAAGTTTGTTCTTATAGATAGTCTCGGGAAGAACAACTTTAGTATATATGTGTTGTTGCTTGCAAATTTAGACTTGGGAGAGTTGTACTATGTATGTTGTTGTATGATGCTATTTTACACTCCTCTACTATAATTTTGCTACCATAGATCAATCCATGAAGTTGAAAGCAATAATTCACAAGTTGAGGTTAAGTATGGGCTTTTTATTACACATTCCTACACTAAATATTTTAGCACTATGAAGGTAAGAGAAGTAACTATTCCCCAAGTTTATATTTTTTGTAATGAGGAGTGCATTATATCTTGTAAAAGTCTTGAAGGTAGAAAAAATTAGATTTGCATAATTGGGAAAGGTCTCAGGAGTTATAGGTGATGAGTCTTACTATTAGTTAGTTTTTTGTTAGTTCAATACATGCTTTTAGACATCTCCAAACATTTATTTCCTATATATCCCTGAAACTTCACTATCTTTTATGATCATTATGCAAACTTGGACCTAGTTTAAATTCTACGAAAATATGATTATGATATGATAGTTATTGCATGGTTAATATGTGGATATATATGAAATGCAATGAATATCTATGTTTAAATTATGGTTATTAGTATTGTGTAGCTGTTGTGTGAACTAACTCTTTGTAGCCAAGGAGTCAGAGCTAGTAGACTGTAGCTCGCAACAATTAGAAGGCACAACCTGCAACCAAAGGGAGTTTCAATAGTGATGTAGGGGAAGTTAGAAGAATGTAGCAGCTACATAAATGGAGGTGTCTACTTATCAGGATTATTGTGAATCATCACATCATTTAATAAAACCACTGAAAGAGAAGAATTCTGCTACAATTGGGAATATAGTGTGATTGTTTCTACAACCCATGTTTTAATTTAAAATTGTTATAGCAAGAGTTATAGTCCTATTTTAATTCTTCTTCCTTTTTAGTTGTGGTTTGATTACTCAGACTTTACCACACTCTATTTTGTAGGGAGTGGTGATTTATGATTAGATTTCTATTTTGAGTCGTTGTTTTAATAAGACTCCCTTGCACCTATATGAATGGCTCGATGGTTAATTTATTTATTTGGTTGGAATAAATAATATAGAAAATAGATTTGTTCAGTTAGTTTTTGTTTTTACACAAATAATGTTTTGTTTCTCAATCACAATCCTACGGATAAGATATTTCGAAAGAATCTCTTTGGATTGTGATATCTTGAATCATGCAATGAGATCTTGTCAATTATTGTTACATTTTTTTTTTTTGAGGAGCTATATTTGAGTTCACTTTGTGGAGACAATCACTTGAGAAAGGGTCACTCAAGGTAACTATTCCCCACTTTATTTCCTATACATTCATTTATGTTGCAATAGTTAGTTTCATAATTACGTTTGTCTTAATCATATTTTTCATGTGATGAATGTGAATAAGATCTTGTCTAGTATTCATGCTTTAATTATTCCATGCATTTTTCTCTAGAGTTAGTCAATTTAGTTGAGTTAGCAAGTGTTGTTTAAATAAAAAATTCATTTCTTGACAGTGAACTAGTCATAGTCTTTAGTTGTAAGTACCTATAGCAATAGCTTCAACATTACCTCTTTTCACTATTATGAAATTTAGGATTTCCAGTATGTGTAAACACCTATGCTAGGATGATTTAGGTAGTGAAGAGTCTTTGAAAGCACATACAGTTCCAACATCATGAAAAGCTTATGGTAGCCCTAGTTGATAAATTAAATGAAGGTCTTTCAAGGGTTTAGTCAACTGTTCAGTAGGACCCCCTCTAAATTGTGTGTTTGGCACCAAGTTTCCTGAACATTAACATGCTTCTACATTTTTTGGTGTCATTGCTTGGGATGGTGCTACTTTCAAAGATTCATTTCTATTATTTCAATTTTTCATAGATTAGTATTTTTTCTAGCATTAGAACAATTAGGTTTTACTCCATCAATACCAAAACATTTCACTAACATTATGTAGGAGATGTTGCTATACAAAGTCACACCTATTATATGTGGAGGAAATGAGACACCTTGGGAAGATATCTCCCCTCATCACATGAAGTTATAGCGGATATTGGTGAGATCAATAATCAGAGCGAGGGTATTCTTGAAGAAGAACTTTCCCTCTCACCAACATCCACTATAAATACAAAGGAGACCTTCTGAACCATGGCTGATGTAGCAGTGGATGACCCACTAGAACATGTCACTTTTGAGTTCCCAATCACCAACCAAGAGATAGCAACAGTTTTAAAGAATATACCTCCAACATTGCCTATCTTCTATGGTTTGGTAACTAAGGATCCATATACCTTCTTGTTTGAGTTTGAGGTCTTGTGTAGGAGTTATCACTACACAAATGATGCACATATACTCAAGCTATTTCTAACAACCTTGAAGGATGTTGCCTTAATATGGTTTATGGGTTTGGGAAGAGATGTTGTTCCAAATTGGGACACTATGAAGACTAAGTTCTCAAAAAAATACTAGGACTATTGTAGAGGGGTTGGTAAAAGAAGGGATAATATTTTTAGAATGTCTCAGAAAGAAGATGAACCATTGGGGGACTATGTAGAAAGGTTCCAATTTTGCTTGAAATATAATCCATAAAATAGTTTTTAGAAGAATCCTTGAAGTTGGTGTTCCTAAGAGGATTCGATGAGGACTGCATGGATGCCCTTAATCTTATTGGGTTAGATGTATCACAACTACATTTTGAAGAAATCTGCAAAGTTTGTAGAAAATATTCAAGAACCTTTACCAAGAGGACAAGGGGAGAAAAAATGTTTTCCATTAGCAAGACATCTAATGGATTCTTAAGAGTGGAATTTAGTAACTTGTTGTCCAACATGAAACAAGATATCATAAGCCATTTGGCTACTCAATTGGACACCCTACATGTGAAGAATAAGCAAGAAGAGGTAGAGGCAATCCTCACTGAATACTACCTTAATTGCAAATAGAGAAAAGCTAATTGTAAGTGCAAAAGGGTAGCCAATATCACAAAGGATAGACTAAGGAAAATAAACTTTCAAGAACTAGAGGGTGAAGATGGAAAATTGTTCTACATTGCACAAAGGAGGCCATGGAAACCAAGACAAGGTATGCCTCAAGATCCTTTGAATTTCAATACACGATTTCCAATTATCCACAACAAAATTTTTAAGGATCTAACTACAACTCCCAATAGCCACAACAAAATTAATGGCCAAAAGGGGAAAAAATGGCAAAACCAAAATGTAAATTACCAACAACCCTTACAACCATAGCAACAAGAAATCATGCCCAATCCAACAAACCCATCATCTTAGCCACCAACGAAACCTCAATTACCAGCCCAACTTGCACCTAACCTAAATAACAAGCCTGTTCAAAAGGCCTACAATAACAAGGCTATTCAATACCCAAATTATGGGGTAGACGT
This sequence comes from Sequoia sempervirens, assembly GCA_007258455.2. NCBI lineage: Eukaryota > Viridiplantae > Streptophyta > Pinopsida > Cupressales > Cupressaceae > Sequoia > Sequoia sempervirens. The sequence continues at coordinate 64,911 of VDFB02282507.1, read as the reverse complement.
GTGTGATGTCCACCTCAAGTTAGGAAAACATTGGTTGGGCCTTCATCCCATCAAATCATTGAGTTGGAAGATGAAGAACCCTTACCAGATGCCTTGGAAAATCCACCTATGGAACCTGAGTCAAATTAGGTGAATTAGACAACTTCAAAATGAAGAGGCTCATCTAATAATAGTAAGTGTAACTCCCAATGAGCGATAGATAGAAAAACTAACCTTTGTACTAATAATAGATGACATATTTGACTTGTAACTCCTCTATAATGGCCCATATCCCAAGGTTGGCATAAAAATTAACCACCCAACTCATATAGGTCCCACCAATATGAATCAATATGATCCACTACTCAATTTTCACACCCAAGTTGAGATATTTTCTAGAAAAAGCCTTGTAACTACCACTACCAACTCCACCTTCTTGATGAATGCATATGACAACTAATATCAAGATTAAAAGAGAATATAAATCAAAAATTTAATTTTAAGTACACCCTATGTGTCCAAGGAAAATTTCTAAGAGTGTTGGAGATACATGAATAATACATAGGAATACAAGGTTGTTGAACGTAGGTTGTCATTAATGTCAAAGGAATAATATCAAGAGGTAATGTCCTCAATGAAAAATAGTGCTCATTGATGTCTAAGGAGTAATGCTAGTTGAACAATGAGAATTAAATATAGTCATAGTTGAATTATCATTGTATTTTTAGTACAATGAAGAAGAATGACTGTAGTATGCTTGCATCTATTCATGTTGAAAGAGGTAATCTATAAGTCTGATCTAAAATGTTTGGGGTCAATTAATCAGGGTAGAGAGATTTCTATGGCAACATATTTATAGTTTGTATTCCTTTCTGGATGCGAGTTTGGCTCTATAGTTTGAATGGAGTTTATGTCTACACATATTCTACCATATTCTATATTTTTTGAAAATTATGTTCATCATGCAAAAATATTGAAGTGATAGAAGGGTCATTGTACTAGTTAGTCAACCAGTGGTTGTTCTGGAATTGTGCGGTAGTGTCTTGGAGAATGTGGCCTCTAAAGATTGCATGGGATGTTGTAATAGGTCTATTGTGTGGTCTTACAGCATGCCCCATTTTTCCCTTTGGAAAAATGTGGACCCCTCTTTTCTTTTTCTTTTCCCTTTCTTTGCTTTTTGCTTGCGTTGGTGTGTTTCTTTTGGAGGAAATGGTACAATGAAAGTTTTGCTCCAAAATGCCTGGCTCCCGCTCAAGTTGATGTCTTCTTAGGCTTGGAGTGTTTGCAAGTATTTTTTTCCCATAGTTTTATTGATTATTCGGATTCTCAGGTTTTTGGGTGTTAGGTGTTGTTGCTCTAAGTATAGTTCATCTTCTATGAAATTCACATTGTGCCCAACTAGTCTTTGCACTCAAGAGAAATTGTTTTGAGTGTTTGTGTGTTAGTTTTTTCCTTGATTAAGTCTAGTCACAACTTCATGTGTTAGTTATTTCCTTGATTAAGTCTGGTCACAACTTTTCTTTTCTTCAGAACTAGAAACCAAAAGTTTTGGGAACTGATTCATTTTGAACCATACCAGTCTTACTTTTACCCGCACCTGGGTATCCTTTGCACCTGGTTCTCATAAACTCGGTAAGCAAAAGGCCCGACCCCCAATAACTCTTTATGTGGAATGTTGGGTGTTTCAAATCTTATTTATAGTTAATCGTTTAGCATCCAAGCTGGACGCTTCCGCTGATGTCGTTGTCTTGCAAAGACTAAAGTGACACACAAGCATGCCATGTATTCCACCTGTGCCGATTTCCTTTCAAATGTGGGCCTCAACATAGGAATCAAGGATTTTGTAATATGAACCCTAATCCACCATGATTTCACCTTTGTTTAGGGTAATTAATGCATAATAAAAAAAATTAATAAAGGTGGTGAACAACTCATGTAATTGGCACCACCTCAAGCATACAGTTACTTCCATAACACACTACCTCACACAAGACCATCCATTTGCAAGGACATCAACGAATTAAAACAATGGTTGTGGCACGTAGAGAAAAGTAAGTTTCAAAGCACTGAAGAACACGTCTATTAGGGTTTAAACCTATGTTTATCCAATCATATGATTAGCGAAACTAGGCACTTTTCTTGTAATTGAATCCTATTAATCTTTATGCATGCATGGATTTGGTTAAACATCATTACCTTTGGATAAGTCATGAAGAAAGTATTGATTATTCCTAAATAATTCAACCTAATTTTAGTCAGTAAATGATCATGGGCAAGGAATTTTCATGAATTATTGAAAATGCATTAGAAGAATTAGCCCTAACTCATATGAAGAGCATATATCTGCTAATAATGCAAGAAATTAAAGAAGATATGAGAACTTAAAGAAAGAAGAAGACCAATGAGTAATTTGGATTTCTCAACTTGCAAGCTATACCAGCCTATGGAATGATTGAAGAAATTCATCCAGGAGGCTTCAATGAGTATGAATTCGTCAGAAGGATTCAACAAGAAGATGCCACTCAGTGCACCAAGAATATGGTCACTAGTGGAATGCATTTGGTAGGAGGGTTCCCATTGGTGATAGATGCCCCTAAGCTGGTACTGGAATGTATGAAATGGTATGACCCAAACAAGAGGGTCATTTTGAAAGAAGGGAGCTATGCAAACTTCTTGACAAATGGTATTGTGTATACATTTGGGCTCCCCTGGTTAAAGAAGATGAATACATTGGATATGAAGGACACTAACACAACATATACGAGATCAAAAGACAAAAATAGGAGGTTCATGTTATCAACATGGGTCTAGGAGAAGATGACAAAGATGCCAAAACAAATCCTGAGGTCATCATTTATTTAGGAGATTAAGGATATGACTACCCTATTGGTGTAGGGGCACCAAGGCCATTCTTGAATTATGGGTCAAATGTTAAGTTCTTAGGTGTTTTAGGTCTTTTGGAATTGAATAAGTTCCATTGAAACCATTTAAATGTAATTAAGTTGGTTTACGGTCATTTGTGCAAAAAGTGTAAAAATTGCAAAATTGCCAAAAATGTTATGCAAAAATGCAATTTTAGGGAAGTTGAAGGGTCATTGAACCTTAAAAGTTAGTTTTGGGAATTTTGACAATTGGAATAGAATTTAATGATTTTATAAAGTCCTTAGAAGACTCAGTCAAGGGTTTCCAAGAATTGTATTGACAATTACATATCAATAAAACACTATTTTTTTGCATTTTTTACTGTAATTTTGTTGTTTCACGGGTTTGTACATACCTGTACGGTAGTTTTGTGCCATGAAATTGACCTTATATGATAGTGAATTGAATTATCTTTCAAATACATTTGGTTTGAGGTTTATTCATTAATTTTTGTGAATTTTATAAGCAATCTACTGAAATTGCTTGTGTAACCATGTTTTCAAGGGTTTTGTTTGTGTAAAATGACAAAATAGGCCATTCCACCCATTGTCATTTTTTGTAACTCGGTGGAATGGCATAATAGGGCATAGGGTTTGTGTTTATGGGATTGGTTTGAGTAGGGAGCCTGGTTTGTGAATTTTAAGGGGATGCCCTAGTTGTGAAAAGTGGGTATTTTGATGAAAATAGGAGGTTTTAGTGTGGAATTGTGAGTAATTTTTGGGGAAGCAATATTTTAAGGTCTTTTGAGTTTGTGCATACCTTTTTAAGGTTTATTGAGGTTTTGGTTGGTTGTGGGAAAATCTGGAAAGTGGTTTTTCAATAAACCCTTATGAAATTTGTGAAAAGAGAGGGTTTTGGGGTTTGTGGTGTTAGAGGACTTATCACACCCTAATAGTAGTGTATTTTGTGGTTTGGAAGGTTGGTTGATGCTTTCCAATGGTTTTTTTCATGTGGAAGGAAGAATAAATGGGGGTTGATTTGTTAATTTGGCCTAATTGGCCTTGTGGACAGTGTAGTTTGCTTGATTTGAGAGGGTTGGTCTAAAGAAGTCTTATGAAATTTTGATGTATTTTAAAGAGTTCTTAAATGGGTGCTTGAAATGGGTATTGGTTGTAGAGGTTGTTAATATATTCTGAGAGTTAAGGTGGAGAAAATAGGTTGCAAACCTACAAGGAAGATTGGCTGATTTGGTGAAAGACTGGCAACACAAGGTTGTATGGTTTGGAAAGGTGATTGATTAGGTTCCATTTGTGATAGGTAACAAGTTTCCTTCCCTGATTGACATCACCTATTGAGAAGAATATTTGGATGCAGAGATGCCAACAAATTTGAACCCTGAATGTTTATAATTATGAGAAAAATGAGGGATAGCCCCGTGAAAATTCATTGGGGAAGATTTATTAGTGACAAATTGCATGAACAAATGCAAACATTCGTAGATACCCATTGGTTTACGATGTATTCATATGTTGTCTATTCTTGTTCCTTAAGGGAAGATATACAAGGTTTAAATAGAGTAGGTACCCTGGGGAGAGAACCAGGAAATAATTTAATTTATCACAATTTCCCTAGATTAATATTCACCAATATTGACAACACTACTGAAGGGTAAATGATGTGTTTTCTATGAAGCTAGTAAGGTTGATGGAAGGGGACAAAGCTAAGAGATTGTCTCTTGAAGCGTATGACACTAAATGAGCTATTGGATGTTGGTTTATTCAGTTTCCTACTTTCACCTACATTAGAGTGGAATGGTTTACAGATTATCCCTTCATGCTACCCAAATACCCAACATACAAGATATTGTTACTTGAACTTGTGAGATAGGTGTTGCTATCTCATACTATTTTTTCACAAATACACAAGAAAGGATTTGAGAAATTCCCTATCACTATTGGAAATTATAAATGCATTTCAACCAAAAATGCTAAGTTGTGTGAGGATGAGTTAAAACTCTATGGGTTAGAGTTATTCACTCTCCAGAGGGAAAATTATGACCCAAGGGATAGTCTTGCCAAGAATATAAGAAGGAAATATGCCTATGTTCATCACTTAGAGGACTATTAATATGATTGTGATGACGATCATGATGCGAGAAAGTGGTCATATCGGAGGTTATCACTAGATGAAATAAAGGTTCTTAGAACTCATGATGTTTTAGAACAAATGAATGTTGACAATGAAGATGTAAGTAATCTAGCATATGAATCAGACAATGTTTATGATGAACCCATCCCAAACCCGGACTACACAAAGAAGGAGTTCATAACCATTGAAGGAAATTTTAAGCAAGTACTGAGCTTTACTCAGTATTGGATTGATGGTTACCTTATAACAATGAAGGAAGCTAGGATAACACCCACATACCCGTGCAATGTTAAGAGAAAGCAAAAGATGGTGAATGAATTGAGGTATAGTGGTGGTGCCAAGAAGAAAAGGAAAGTTGTTGAAACAGGGGCAGATGAGCATGGTAGGGAGGAAGCCCTTGATACCTCAATACAAGGAATTTCAATAGCGTCACGACCAACTAGCCTACGCAAAGAATTTGTGACCACTCCAACCAATGTAATGGAAACGCCAAAGGTGGCATTCTCTTCCACAACAAAGCCAAGAGCACAACCCTTGGCTTTCGAAGAAGTGGGAATGAGAGCACAGGTACATGCTAGGAAAAGGTTTGCATCACATAATGTAGTGGCCATGTTTACCTCTCCACCCTCAATTAATACAGTAGCAATGAGACAAGCTTTGGGAGGGACACCCATAGTTACAAGGGAAGATCCTGAATAACTGAAGAAGAAGCTGCAAAGCAACTTCAAAACTGATCTACTATGTTGAGACAGTTTAAGGAGAAATGGTCTAAAGGAAATTCAATAATGCAACCTGTGGTGGAAGAAGTGCCTAATACAGGGTCACATCCTGAGAGTATAGAAGAAAAAAATTCATAGCAGGATCACTCGCCCAAGAGGTGGGAAACCCTAAGGAAATAAATGTAAGGGAAGAGGTGTCACCACTGAGAGAAATGAGGGGTGCTATAATTCAGAGCCCTATTTCTATTATTGATGAAAAAGATGTAATTGATAATAGTACAACTGAAGATCAACCTTCGCAATGAAGAGCTAAAATAATTGCTAAGAAACCATTGACTTTTGGAGAACCAGGAGAAAGTTAGGATATGAATAAAGGTATAGATTCCTCATAGACCTTGGGTGGTAAACAAGGAAACAATGAGAATCCTATTGTTTCAAGACAACAATAAGAGTTTTCTCTAGGGAATGATGCTAAAAATAGGGAGGGATAGGAAAATATAAGTCTTAGAGAGAAAGAGACAGAGATGGATCATGGTGGTCTAGAATCCTTGCCACTGGGGACAAAAAATGTAAAATTTTTGGAGGTTGTGATAGGAAACGTTGGAGAACTGAGAGAAGAGATTCATGAAAACTCGATAATCAAGAATGAGTTAATACTGAAGAGGTAAGACAAAATGAAGAAGCACTTGACTAGATAGTTAGGCAATTAGCTCTGCCATTGGGGGTGGAATTGGTGTCTCCACATTTAAAAATTTAATGCAAGAACTAGAAACCCCTAAGCCTAGAGCTTGAGCAAAAACTAGACATGTTGTTAAATGAAATTTAGATGGAGGAAGAACTCTCTAGATAGCTAGTCCGATAGGAGAAAAGAGAAAGCATGAAATGGCATCTAGGGATCACCAAGTGACAATGATCAATGTAGGGAATTCATTGTGGAAGCAGGAGTTAGAGGAGATGAAGATGAATAAATAGAAACCACTGTTGCTTAAGTGAAGAAAAACAAACGAAAGAAAGAATTAAAAGAACGGGTTGCTTGCTTGAAATTTTTTATTAGATCATTAGCCTAATCTGGTCAGTCACAGACAAAGTTGTCTCAAAATCCAGTGTTGATGTCCAAAGAACAAGTAGATGCTATCACAACGCTCTGACATAAGTTGAGTATTTTTGAAGAATGGATAGAACATTTGGTGAGACAAGGTGAAGAATCAATAAGAGAGGCAATTGGGAAGTGTAAGGAGTCATACCGTTGGCTTGACAAGTCCAAAAGACTTGAGAGTGAATGTCGAGACTGCTAAGAGTAGAATGAAATAGAAGGGAGAAGATTAAAGATACTTCTTCATATGGATGTCCAAGAGTTGATAAGTGAAAAGGTGATTGTGGAATAGGAAGTTTCAGTGCTCAAGAAATGGAGAGTACAATTAAGTTGGGAGAGTGAAACTTTATTACAATGTATAAATGGATTAGAAAAGGTCACTGAAGTATGTGGGAAGTTAGTGGATAAAGATGAGAGCTTCATTGAAATGTTCACTTGAAAAAATTGTGATCCTCAGACTCTAGGACAAGATGACATGGAAGTGAAAGCTTTCAAGGGATGGATCGAAAACGTAAATAAGGACCATGTTTAGTCATTGAGTCGAGAGGTCTTTGATGAAATCATAAGATGTAGGAACACTATAAATAAATATGGGATGGAAGTAACATGGAGGAATGAAGCTATTAATCAAATAAGAGAAGAATATTCAAGGCATAAGTATAATTGGAAGGTAATTCAAAGTGTTCCAAAAGAGCGTATACATCAAGTGTTGATTGCTTTAAAGGAATATTAGCAGAAGAAGGGTGAAGACGAGTCTTCAGACTGGAAGTCTAGTAAAGAAGAGCATATAGTCAGGTAGCGGAAGATCGATAGTTTTGTGCACGAATAGAGTTTTGAAGTGAATTTTGTATGGTTATTCTCGGGCCTGACAAAGATAGTTAAACCTAGGGATTTTGAAGAAAAGTGCTAACAGTTTTGCATTTTGTGTGAAAGTACCCATGACTCGAAGCCTGAAGGTTGGAAGCTTGCTGCTAAAGAAAATTCAAAGTATCTTTGACTTAGTTTGGAAAGTTCCTATGCCAATTGTTATATGACACGTGCTCCTCTAATTCTCTTTCATATGCTTCATTTGAACTCTTTGGGGCCTTGTTCTTATAAAAGGCTGATAGTTGTTTTATTTTCATTAAGTTCAGAATTTGTGGATTCCGAAGAACTAAAAAATTTCAAGTTTTATTCTTTTTCCTATTTTCTATTCCATTCCAGATAAAAAACTTGTATGTTTCATTTGAGATTAACTAATATCAAGGCCAATTCAAAGCTATTTCTTGATATAAAATCATACTTAGCTGATTATTTTTTCCTATCAGAAAAGAATGTGTGCTGCACCAAATTTGGGTGCATATTGACACTATCCGATGGTAAATAATCCCCTTTTCTTTAAACTCTTGCATCATTCTATGCCCAACTGTGAAGCAATCTGGTGAAGTATAGAGTGGTTTGCTTTGATTTAGTTTATTTCTTGAGGCATGCGTGGATAATACTTGGGAGAAATCTTTACATTTCAGTATTTTTATGCTTTATTTTAGAGTAGATGCTTTATATTTTCATAAAATGTTCCAAAATTGATGAATGCATGGAGTTTTATTATAAATCTTATGTTTCCATGAAGTTGTTGAGTGCTTAACGCTAAATCTGCTTGAATATATGCAAGTAATTTGAATTTCATGAAGTTGTTAAGTGACATGTGAATGATCAAACTTAGATTATGTTTCAATCTTTCAAATACTAGCCAATTTGTGACAATCGTAGGCCCCTCGCGTTTAACAATAATTTACACAATGAACCCTGAGTGAACCTAGTGCATCAAGACTTAACATTCCTGAGCCTTGGGATCAAGCTGAGATTACCTTAGGTTTAGGTTTTCTCAATGGATCTTTCAAGAAACCTAAATCTAAGGTAATCTCAGCTTGATCCCAAGGCTCAAGAATGTTAAGTCTTGATGCACTAGGTTCACTCAGGGTTCGTTGTGTAAATTATTGTTAAACACGAGGGGCCTACGATTGTCACAAATTGGCTAGTATTTGAAAGATTGAAACATAATCTAAGTTTGATCATTCACATGTCACTTAACAACTTCATGAAATCAAATATTTACAATAAAATTTCATGAAATTCAAATTACTTGCATATATGTTGGTGTGCATGTACAACATCTGCATCAACAAGGTCCAAGTTAAGGTTCTCGTAGAAGCGCACAACATCATGTTCTTTTGGTGGTAAAAAAATTGTTTTAGGACTTACTTGCTACATGTTTAAGGTAAATTTGAATTTAGGTCCATAGATGTTGAATTAAAGAGTTTTAAATAGATTTTATCTACCAATTCAACCACCTCTTAGTAGATTGTGTGCCCTTCAATTGGTATAAGAGACAAGTTCCTTTGAAGAAGCTTAATAGTTTGAGGCAGATTCAGGATGGCACACTTAGTGGATCAAGAAGGACTATCTGCAAATAAGGAAACACTCTTTGATGGATCCAATTACGCCTTTTGGAAAGTAAAGATGGAAGCATACTTGATGGCCCTAGGGTTTGAGGTTTGAAAATCGATTGTAGATAGGTATGAGAACCATGAAAGTCCCCCAAGAGATCAAGTCAGAAAGAAGACTTGTGAGAATAATACTAAGGTAAGGAATGGCATTTTATGTGGTTTATTTAACTTTGAGTTTGTGAAGATCATGCATTGTAGGACAACTAAGGAGGTATGGAGTAAATTGCACAATATCTCTGAAGGTGATGACAAATTCAAACAAGTAAAACTTCAAACTCATCGAGGTCACTTTGAAAGTATAAAAATGAGGGAAGAGAAAAACATTACTACATTCCTACTTTGGGTTGATGAGGTTGTCGACTCTTTTGGAGGTCTTGGTGAAGAACTAAAAGAAGGTATGATTGTGAAAAAGGTACTCAGATATCTTCCTAAAAGGTTTGATGCAAAAAAAATTGTTGTTTTGATTAGAGGTAAAAAATGGCTTTTGAAGGGGCCTAGAACCCTTTACAAAAAGGAACAGCTGACACAAAAATGATACATCAAGAAAAAACCATCAGCCCAATGACAGCAAGCCACCAACCAAAAAGTAGCCAAAAAATAGCACACAACACTACATATTGTTCAAAATTTCCACAACTTCCATCTCACTAGCAACAAGCTTTTGTCCCTTAACCCCAGTATTAGAAACCTCCAAACTTGATGTCCCAACCTGATTTTTCAGTATATTTCTAGTCCTAACCCCAGGCCCACCAGTATTTACCTTAGAGCTCAAAACAAAACCTTTAGTAGAGCCCTTAGCAGCAACATAATTCTCCCCAGTCTGCTTACCCTCAACAACCATATCATCAGCAAAAAAAAATTTCTTTTCTCTTAATAGGGTAAAAAGCCTTGCAGAGTCCGACCTAGTCAGGACTTTAGGATCTTCCTCACTATTCATAACCATGTTCCAAATTTTGTCAATTTTCTCCTCAAGGGAGAACATTCTAACCTCCATACTCTGTTTTAGATTGACGATTTCCTCTTCCACAATATTAGCAACAGTATTGAAACCAACCATTAAATTATCAATTTGGCTTTGGATCGTAGGATCCTCAGCCTTACAAGAAATTCTTCTAATGCAAACATTAGTCCTATTAATCTCATGAAAAACCATTTAAAAAGTTTAAAAAGAACATTGGCACTATCACGGGCCGAACCCAACACATCAAAGATCCTCCCTATCAAAGTTTTCAATGTGATTCCCCACAACAACATCCTCTTCAGAGGAAATCTCATGGAAATTTTCCTCAGAGGCATCCTTACCTTTAGTAGCAGTCACAAGAGACTTCATCCTACGAATGGAGTCAACAATTTTCTCCGCAATAGCCAACCTCTTCTGAATCCTCTCTGTGTCTGCTTTCTTAGCTCCTGTAGCTTGATCACCACCCACAACTCTATCCTTCTACTTAGGCAACCCAATGATAGTGCTCAGAACATCCCCACCATGGAAGCCACTAGCCACAGAGAAAGGGGCATTCTTTAAAACCCTTCTCTTCTGACTTCCCTCCTCAGGATCCTGCACAAGTCTAGACGCAGGGGGAGGAGAGGAAGCTTCCCCGTAAAGATTATTATTGTCTTTGTTCCCCTTTAAAGGAATAGTAATCTCCACATCATCACTACAAGTCATACTTCCCCCTTCCTCAATCAATTTCCTTTTCCCAGATTTACCCTGAACAGGGGATATGGGGCCCTCCTTTAAAGAAGCATACGAATCAGGGACATAATCAACATCATCCCTATCCGACTCAGAATCTTTATTTAACACCAGCCTCCTCTTCCTCGGTTTCTTAGAATCCCTTTCCTCGCTTGACTCAGTATTATAACCCTCCCTAGCTTTAGATTTCAGAGTAACCAGAGTCTTCTGGACATCATGAGCTTTAACATGTTCATATATTAAAAGAATCAACCCTACATGCAATACATGGTTTCTGTGGTTCTTCCTGTGCTCTTTAATCACACAATCCATCGACACCAACAAATAATAGGGAAAAGACACCCATTTTTTGTGCCTAAAATGATTAAGCAACAAAAAATGGTAATTGTTAATGGTTGTATACCTTCCTTCCAAGGTAACATACCTCATAATTTCTTCGACAACATCCTGCCAGAGAGCCTTCAAGGAAGTCTTAAGATACCCTCCACTCTTTGCAGGCTTCAAGTCATCACTCTCATTTTTCTTGAAGAAAAGAGACATAGTGGCCAGTGACTCTTTTTTATCCCTGTACACCTTCATGCCCTTAATCGAAAGGCCAGTAATCTGAGCTATAAACTCCTCATCCACCTCAATTTTCCTGCCACCCAACTCCAGGGTTCTCCCTTTCCAACCTTTCTCGACCAGGGCAGTAACCTGAATATTATTTCCATGCATTTTCTCCATGAAGGGAGTTAGGCCACCCTTCTCTAAAATCGCCCACACTTCCTTTCTCTGCTTTGGGGTGTCACAAGATTTAGGCTTAGCGCAGTTTCTATCCCCACCTATGACGATGGAAACAAAGACCAAGAACTCAACAGGGAAAAGCAACAGACACCACACAGAATCGAAAAATCCCACAAAAGACTTTGGAAACTATTGTAGCTAACACCCACAATCCGTGTGAAGGAAACCATAGGAAAAACAAACCATAATGAATTTGAACCCCGCGCCATATGATAGCCTTTCCTCAAAATCATAACCATACCCTCCTTCCTAATGATATTCCACCACGTGAGCAAGGAGGTGCACAAGTTGCAGAATAAATTAACTTTCATTTATAACAATAGTCATGGCCTCATAAGGGAGGGGGTCATTTAAATCCCAAACCTTACTATCTCTAACACCAAAGTTAGCGAAGAAATTAGCTAACTTATTTCCCTCTCTCAAAATATGGGAAATATAAACATTATCAAAGGATTTAATAATTTCAATGGAATCCTTGATCAAGGCCTCAATTGTCCAAGATGGAGGAGATAAATTCTTCAAATTATTAATAATGTTTAGAGAATCACCTTCCAACCAAATCTTTCTATACCCTCTTCTCTGAGCCAGAGCAAGACTATGATAAGTGGCTGCCACCTCCGCAAAGTGGTTTGTTTGGTTTCCCAAAGGGAGTGCCACAACAGAGACGAGCCTACCACTAGAGTTTCTAATCACTCCCCCACATCCAGCAGGTCCCGTATTACCTTCAGCAGCACCATCAAATTTGATCTTAACCCAACCATCCGGTGGTCCTTCCAAACAACACCCTCTCTTGAAGATTTCCCCTTTGAAACTTGGAAAGATATATCACAGGGAAACTTCCACTTTTGAGCAATTAAAATATCATAGGAGCATAAATTAATCCTCTGACCAACATGGAAGGAGATCCCTGAAAGAAAATTCTCCTTAATACCATCACAAATCTTATGGGCCACGGATAAAGTAGGAAGAGTAGAGTTTTTGAAGATTCTGTTGTTGCGTTCCAACCACACCCCCTAAGTCAAATGAGGTAGAGAAAGGGACCGCAAAATATGCAAGGCCGTATTAGTTGAAGGGCACACCCATTGGAACCAAAAGTCTTTAAAAGAGCTAGGAAAAACCCAACTTAGATTCCAAAGTGAGAGAACATGATTCTAGATCACTCCAACATATCTACACCCAAACAACAAATGACAAGTATTTTCCACTTCCTCTTCACAAAGAGAGCATCTATTAGGCATAAAAAACCTCTTTTTATCAGATTATCAATAGTAAGACTTTTATTCTGAAAAAATAACCAAAAGAAAATATTAATCTTAGGAATCAGTCTAGAGGACCAAACAGAAGCCCAAAAGGGAGGCGGGCCCGCAAAAGAATCATTCAAAGAGAAAGCTGAGGCAACAAAAAATTTACCCTTAGAGGACAGCTTCCAAACAAACCTATCAGGAGGACTAACAAGAATGTGAACACAAGATATAGCCTTATAAATAACTTCAAGACCATGATCCAACTCATACAATTTCCTCCAACTACCTCTGTCAATATAATCAACAACAAATCTGCCAACAAGACGTAGACCAAGGTCCATAAAGGGATAAGCCCAAGGCTGATCCTTAAGAGGTCCATTACCAATCCAATTATCATCCTAGAATAAAATATTCCTCCCATTCCCCAACTGCTAGGAGAGACCCTTAGCAACAAGCCTACGAGCCTTCAGCATAGAGTTCCACAACACAGAGCCATTCGGGGGATTAAAATCAATAGACAACACTTCTCTAATCCCATCAGCACCATGTAAGTATTTACTGCAAGCGATTTTCACCCACTCACTTTTAGCTAACAAAAGATTCCAGAGCTGTTTCCCCAAAAGGGAAATGTTAAACGGTCTGATTTTGCGAATACCCAACCCCCCAACCTTCTTCGGCCAACAGACATCATCCCAAGTCACCAAATGAGTTATTTTTTTATCTTCAACCCCAGTCCATAAGAATTTTTTTTTGAATACCTTCGAATAGATCCACGAATTTTCTCGACATATGAAATAGACTAAGAGCATAAACCGAAATATTTTGTAAGGTGGATTTAATCAGCTGAACTTTACCTGCTTGGCTCAATAAGGCCCCTTTCCACCTAGCCAACTTGGAATTAAATTTGTCAAGCAACCCCCTCCACAAAGAATTAGGAGCCTTAGAACATAAGGGGAGTCCCAGGTAAGAGGCAAGCAATTCACCGATTTGACACTGCAAGATTCTAGCAATCCTGATTTGTCTTTGAATTAGAGTATTGAAGAAGAAAATAACACTCTTTTGTAAACTAACTCTCTACTTAGATGAAACCTCATATAGATGTAAAATCCATTTAATAGCCTTGGATTCCTTTATAGACACCTGCCCAAGCAACAAAGAATCATCCACAAATTATTGATGAGAGCAAACAAGATTAGTAGAAGAAGGGGCTAATCCAAACATACATCCAGAATTAAGAAATCTTTGGATAAGGCGACCCAAAGACTCCACCATAATTATAAACAAAAAAGGAGAAATAGGATCCCCTTGCTGCAACCCTCTGGAGCAATCAAAAAGAGGTGAAGGAGACCCATTGATAAGCATAGAGAACCGAGGGGTAGAAATAAGTTGAGACACCAAAGCCACCAACTTCTCCCCAAAACCAAAGGAAAGAAGAATCTTAGACAAAAAACCCTAGTCCACCCTATTATAAGCTTTGAGTAAATCAAGTTTAAGGATAAAACCAGCTTGTTTATTAACAAAAAGAGAATGAATATTCTCATGCACAGAAAGAATGGAATCCAAAATTTTCCTACTAGCCACAAAACCATTCTGTTGAGGGGAAATGATGAAAGGCAGAATCTTTTGCAACCTCAACGCCAAAACCTTGGAGAGAATCTTATAGATAGAGTTGCACAAACTGATAGGCCGAAATTCCTCAAAAGAAGCAGCACCAGGTTTTTTGGGAATCAAAACAATAAAAGAGGAGTTGATTTCCTTTAAAAGGGAACCTGATCTAAAAAAATCCTTAGTAGCCGTCACCACATCTTTCGCAATAATTTCCCAAAAGGACTGAAAAAAGAACATAGGGAAACCATCAGGCCCCGGAGCCTTATTACCTTCAAAGGAGAACACAACTCCCCTAACTTCCTCAGTCGAGGGGATACAAACAAGCTGCCTATTAGTTTCAACATCCACTAGCTAGGGGATATCCCTTAGAATATCCTCTTGACAAGCCCCATCAAGCACACCCTCCACAGAAAGCAACTGAGAGAAGTAAGAAGCTGCAATAGTTTGGAGTTCAACATCTTTTTCCAAAGCTTGATTGTTAAAATTAATCAAATTAATATAGTTCGAAGCTCTATGTTTCATAGTAGAAATATGAAAAAACTTAGAGTTTCTATCACTGCTCTTCAGCCACATAATCCTCGATCACTGCTTCCAAAATTCCTCCTCCTTCGCAATAATATTGTGTAATTTGGAGAGCAGGACATTTTCCTTCAGCATCAAGTCTTGATTATATCCAGATGATTGAATAACTTGCTAAATCATATGAAGCTCCTTAGACACCCCCTCTTTCTCCTGAAAAATATGGCCAAAAGAAATACGATTCCATTTTTGAACATTAAGCTTAACATTAGCCAAAATTTTCACCACTCTGTACATAGTCGACCCCTCCACATTGATACTCCACCAGTCCTTCACCAAACTACCCAGATCAAGATGACACGTCCACATTTTCTCAAACTGGAAAGGAAAATTCTTCTTACCACCCAGCAAGTCCACAGACAAAGCCAATGGGAAGTGATCCAACCCCAATCTAGTCAAAGCTGAAAGGGAGCAAGAATAGTGGACCAACCACTCAAGGTTTAAAAGGGCATGATCCAGCTTAACCTAGATAAGGGAATCACCCACACGCCTATTCAACCAAGTATAGGATGCCCCTTTCAGATCAAGATCAAGAAGAGCCCAATCATTTATGAACTGCATAAGGTCCGATCTACTATCATCCACATTTTTTGAACCACCCATCTTGTCAACATCATGCAAAGGAGTATTAAAGTCACCAATAACCAACCAATTATCAATATTATGACAAACTTTAAAAGAGGCAAGGTTCACCCAAAGCCTTTTTCTCTTACTTTTACAATTAGGAGCATAAATATTAGACAAAGTCTAGGAAAAATTATCATTTAGGTGGAAGAAAGAAGTAGCCACATGATTACAGTCGTTGAAAACCTCCACACCTCTAATAACCTGAAGATTCAAAAAAGTGACAATCCCACCAGAGGCGCCCGTCGCCTCAGAGCAGTGCATACCACAATCTTTAAACAACTTCAATCTAAGTCTAGATAGTTTATCAACACCCATTTTCATTTCTTGAATTAAAACAATATCAAGACAATGATCTCTTACCAGATTATCCAGGAGATCATGTTTATGAGGGTGATTTAGACCCCTCATGTTCTAGGAAATAATCTTCATGTAAGTTTATGGGAAGTGCTCTTAGAGCACATATCCAGTAGAGTTCTCTGCGTACCATCAACAATATCCATCTAACTCTCTTTATCTCTCGTAACATTAGCTGGGGGCCTACCTCTCCCATGCGACTTAGAACCACAGTCCGATCTCTGCTTGTTTCTTGTCACAACGCCCGGCGAAGGAGAATGCGTCTTCCTATTGTGACCACGTACCATGACATAAAGCTGGTTATCCACATCCTCTGACTCCTCAGACTCCTTCACCTCAAGTTTAATCTAAAACCCCTTATCTTTCAACACCAAATTTTGAGGAATCCTTCCCCCAAGAGGAGAACTAGATTCAACCAACTCAGAAGGAATCTCTTCCCCATGGGGGGGCCCCGATTTAGGAACCACAAAAGAATTATTTTCCTCCAAAGAACTATCCATATTAGGAACGTTTTCAACCTGAAGCTCCTGATTCACCTTCCCTTGATCAAGTTGACAGTCAACCACCTTCTCTAACTCATTCAGAGATTTATCTTGACTGACCTCCAAAGGAGGTTCCCCTTTCGTCTCCATCTCCAAAGCTCGAGGTATTTGAGATTCCACCTCCTGAGCTAGAGGTTTATCTTTTTCTCTCCACTGTTTCGTCATTTTCTTAGGAAATTTAAGAGGGCATTTATTTTCCCAATGGACAAATTTTTTACAATGGAAACATGCAAAGGGGTTCGATTCAAATTCAACCATCTGCTCCCACACTCCAAGTTTAGAGTTAATCTTCACCAGAGAAGGAAAATCAGCAGATTGCTCCACATTAACAAAAAATTTGGCATAAACCAACTGCTTCCTTGATGCCATCATTTGGTCAATAGATAATAGACAACCAAAAGTGCTAGAAATCCCCTTAAACACTTCCTCATCCCATAATTCTAGAGGCAGACCAGGCAATTTGACCCAAACCGGAGCGACAGAGAACGAACACGAGTTCAGATTAAAACCCGTTTCCCATTTCTTCAGCATCAAGGATGACTTTCCAAGGAACCATAGGCCCCCTGTTAATGCCATCACCATATCATCTTCACAGGTAAAGGAGAAAGAGAAAAACCCTTTGGCCATAACAACCATATCTATTTGTCCTTTAGGTTTCCAGCGAGTCGAAGTAAACTTATGGACTAGCTCAATATGAGACCGAGGACCAACAAATTTTCCTAGTAGAACCATATCCATATTAGTCACTCTTTTGTCAACAATGCAATCCGAGATAGTAACAGAGTACTCCCCCATCATCTTATTAGCAACAAAAGGCATTGGAGGTGAAGTACTTTTTCCTCTAGGATTAGCCCCAAATAGATTAGACCAATCGATAGAAGATTTCAACAATAAAACATTCCTGGCTTTATCAAGCCCAATACCCTCCACAAAAGGAGTCCCATCACACCCATCCGAGGACAAGGCATACCCTGAATTTTCTGTAGGAAGGGCCCCACCTGACATCACCTTATCATCAACACACCATTCACCATTATTGCTTGAAGCAACATCCAGATTTCTCGCCTTTCCAGAATTTGAAAATTTGCCACCACCATCACTACTACCCAAAGAGCTCCCCATTTCCTCGATCCAAAAAAATAAAAAATTGTTTTTGAAGAAGCTAAAGATTTGAATTCTCTAACTATGGATGAGTTACATGGAATCTTGATTACCTGTGAGATGAGGATTGATAGTGACACATTTGTAAGGAAAGAGGTGACATTCAAAGTATCCAAAAAGCATGATGATCCAGATTCAGAAGATGGATGAGATCTGCAGGAAGAAGACTTTGTCAAAAAGTTACAAAGGGGTTCTGTAAAGTATAAAGGTAAGTTGCCTTTAAAATGTTTTAATTGTGGTGAAGTATGACATTTAATGGGTAAGTGTCCATACTAAATTTCTAACAATGCTGAGAAAAAGTATGGAAATAAGTCATTCTCAAAAGGGAATAAAGTTAAGAGGAATTAGAAGAGTTTCTTCATCAATGAGGAAGGCTATTCTTCTAATGATGAGGATCAACACATCTATCTGTAGATGTAATCATGGTTATGGAAACTACTAAAGATGGTGCATAGTTGAATTCTAGAAATGATGATGATGAGGTAGATCTTGTGGAAGAGTTGGTATACATTGACAAAGAGATTAAGATATCGAAGAAAATAATTGTTGAGGAAGTGAAGGCTAAAGATGATTTATCTTAGAATCTTGAGAAGGTGGAGATGATCATTGACTTGAAGATTCAAGCAGAAGAAGAAAAGTGGATTGAAGAAGTTTTTATTGAAAGGTTGTCATCAAGAGATAAGGATTGTGAAAACTTGAAGCAAAAAATGTATCACTAAGGAAAGATTTTGAAAAATAAAATCATCAATTGAAGATGAAGTTTGGGAAAATCACTAATATTTTGGATAAGATAATAGAATGTCAAAGATCATTGCATATCAAAACCGGACTTGGTTTTACTGATATTCAGAAGAACAAGGTCACCAAGTAGCCTATGAAGTCTACTAAAGAGATTGGCTCCAGAATTTCAAAGTATGAACAAAATGCAAATATCAATGATAGCAAAGTGTAGAATGATAGTTTCATCTAAGTGCAAAGACAAAAAAAAGACCTAGAAGATACGAAGATACGCTTCAAGAGGACAATGATATAATACAAGGTTCAACCATTCTTTTTTCTGGTTACTATTTTAATTGCATAATTTTGGTCATAAGGTTGTAGATTGTGGAAGGGATTTGAAAAGAATTAATAACTTTTTCTATCAAATATGTATTTGCACCATTATTTGATTTTAATATTATTTGTCACAAGTGCAACAATTTTGGACATATTGCTAGAAACCGTAGAAGTAGTTTTATAAGTCCTCTTATACCAAAAACAAGAGGAAATAAGTTATAATGTCAAAATAATAAAATATATAAGGTTTGGAAGAAGAAATTGGAGGATAAAACATCCGAGAAATCCAAGGTGGTTCAAATTGCATTACATTCTCAAAAGGAGAAGAATCTATGGATCATTAACAATAGATGTTTAAGTCACATGACCAAAGACAAAAGTAAGTTCATGCATTTCAAGAAGTTTGATGGAGGATCTATAACT
Organism: Sequoia sempervirens; assembly: GCA_007258455.2. Lineage (NCBI taxonomy): Eukaryota > Viridiplantae > Streptophyta > Pinopsida > Cupressales > Cupressaceae > Sequoia > Sequoia sempervirens. Next base: position 45,554 of record VDFB02282507.1, on the reverse strand, counting down.
CTTGGAAACAATTCAATTGATAAGATTACTGGTAAAGGTACTTTGAGTCTCGATGAGGGAAATAAAAAAACTCATGATGTTTTATATGTGGAAGGTTTGAAACATAATATTCTTAGTGTAAGTCAAATGTGTGATAAAAGTTACAAGCTTTCATTTAGTGCTAAATGTTATGAAATCAAAAAGACCAATATCAAAGAGTTGGTTGTAGAAGGAAGTAGGACTAATAGTGATGTATACCATCTCAATGAGGTAAACAGACAAAATTGTTTTGCTATATAGAAAGAAGAGAGTTGGCTTTGACATAGAAGACTAGGACACATTAATTTTGATGATATTGTGAAGATTATTTCAAAGGGAATGGTCAAAGACATGCCAAAAATCAAGAAGCCTCATTTTACCAGCTGCAAACCATGTCATGAAGGAAAACAAACAAATATTAGATTTCCTACTAAGGAATATTATACAAAAAAGCCATTGGATCTTATTCATACAGATATGTGTAGACTAATGAGGAAAAAGAGCCTACAAGGTGACATGTATTTTATGATTCTTATTGATAATTAGTCTAGAGTGACTTGGATTAATTTTCTAAAAGAAAACTCAGAAGCTTTTGAGAATTTTAAAGCATTCAAGGCTATGGTTGAGAATGAAACCAAAAGAACAATCAAGTATCTGAGATTAGACAGAGGTGGAGAATTCATTTTTGATAGGTATGATGAATTCTATAAGCTACATGGGATCTAGAGACAATTTTCTACTCCTAGAACTCCATAACAGAATGGAATTGAAGAAAGGAAGAAACATATAGTACAAGAGATGGCTAGAACAATGTTAAGTCAAGCAAGTTAACTGGATATGTATTGGAGGGAAGTAGTTCAAACTGAGGTGTATATCTTAAACAAAGCTCAAATTAGACCTAAGACTAATAAAAACCATATGAATTATGGAAACTTGGAAGATCGACTTTAGTTGGAAATCTTAGGATATTTGGAAGCAAGTGCTACATCAAAAGGGATGAAGAACATTTGGGTAAGCTTGATTCTAGATCTGGTGAAGGTATTTTTCTTGGTTATTCTATGACAAGCAAGGCATATAAATGTTATAACAAAATACTGAAAATGATTATGGAAAGTGTCAATGTAAGTATTGATGAGAAAATAGTCTACTGATATTCTAGAAGTGGAAGATAATGAAGATTCAATTCACAACATTGATGAAGACTCATAAGTTGATTATCGGAATACAGTTACAAAGAATCCAACTAGGTATGTGCAGAAGAATCATTTTTAAGATTATATTATAGGAGACAAGGACAGTAGAATTCAGACCTAGAGAAGAATTGAGAAAATAAATGAATAAGTACATTTTGCACTATTATCAAAAATTGAAGAAAATTCTTATATACAAGTAAGCAATGAGAAAAGTTAGATAGATGTTATGGAAGAAGAGTTAACTCAAATCAAGAAAAATGAAACTTGGTAGTTAGTTCCAAGACCCAAATACAAAAATGTAATTGGTACCAAATGGGTTTTTAGAAATAAGTTGAATGAAGATGGAAAAGTGATCTGGAACAAGGCCAAACTTGTGTGTAAAGGATATGCTCAGGTTGAAGGAATTGATTTTGAGACATTTTCTATTGGAGAAATATTGGAAGAAATTATAATGTTCTTGGCTTTATCGACATTCAATAATTTCAAAGTGTATCAGATGGATGTGACGTTTGCATGTCTGAATGGTCAGTTAGAATACAAAGTCTACATTGAGCAATCAGAAGGCTTCTAACATTTAGATAATCCAAATTTTGTGTGTAGATTGCATAAATCACTTTATAGAATCAAACAAGCTCCTAGATATTGGTATTCTATATTGGATAGGTATCTACAACAATAAGGTTTCAAGAGAGGTAGTGCATATAGTAACTTACACATAAAAACTAAAGGTGATCAATTTTTGATTGTTGTTGTTTATGTTGCTAACATTATCCTTGGTGGAAACTATGATGCTATGTGCAAAGAGTTCCAAAATGCAATACACAGTGAGTTTGAAATGTCAATGCTTGGTGAATTGTCTATCTTTCTTAGTGTATAGATTTCTCAATTAGACAAAGGGATATTCATTTATTAGAAAAAGTACATGAAATAAATGTTAAGAAAGTTTAAAATAGAAGAATTCAAACTGGTGAGTACACCTATGGTTATTGGGTACAAACTGAGTAAAAATGATGAATCTTCTCTGATAGACCAGACCTTGTATATATCCATGATTAGTAGTTTATTGTATGTGACTACATCTAGATCAGATATAATGCAAGCAGTTGGGACGATAGCTATATTTTAGGAAGCACCTAAGGAAACTCATTTCAAAATAGTAAAAATGATATTCAGATAGTTGAAGGATACAATGGATTTTGGTCTATGGTATCCTAAGAGTGAAAACTTCACACTTAATGCATACATAGGTGCATATTGAGTAGGAAGTATAGATGGCTAGAAGAGTAGAAGTGGTCGAGCTTTCTTTCTTGGTGACTTTCTTGTATCTTGGTTAAGCAAGAAATAGGATTCGGTTTCTTCATCTACAACAAAATCATAATACATTGTAGTAGCTTCATGTTGCACTCAGGTATTATGGATGAAGCAGAACTTGAAGGAGATGAAGATAAAGTTTGATATGATCGAATTTCCATTTTGTGTGATAATACGGGTGCTATAAACATTTCAAAGAATCTGGTAATGCACTTAAGGAAAAAGCATATTGTAATTAAGTATCATTTCTAGAGGGAGAAGGTTACAAAAAGGAGGTGAAGTTGGAGTATGTTGAAACCAAGGAGCAAGTAGCAACCATTTTCAAAAACTGCTTCCTAAATATACTTTTGAGTATCTCTGGAAGAAGTTGGGATTTGTTTCTCCCTCCTCTTGAATCAAGACAAAGTACAGGTTGAGGGAGAGTGTTGTCTCCTTTCCGTAAGAAGGCTTGGTGGTCTTGCAAAATGTTTTCAAAAGCAATATGGTATGGAATCAAGGGGAGTATATTTTGGAAATAGGTTTCTAGATTATGTAGAAAGTAGTTGAAATTTTCTATTGATGTCAAAGGGGGATAAATAAGACTCAAAATGCTAAATCATCTATGGGGAGAAATAAATCAAGTGATGTGGTTTCATGATCATGAAATGTTAGATTTGTCTTCTTGTGTGGTCAACATTTTGTTGTTTGCCATCAATTACAAAGGAGGAGCTTTTTGAACATAGGTTGTCATTGATTCAAAGGAATAATGTTAAGGAGTAATGTCCTTGATGAAAATTAGTGCTCATTGATGTCTAAGGAGTAATGCTAGCTGAACAGGGAGAATTAAATATAGTCATACTTGAATTATCATTGAATTTTGAGTAAAATGAAGAATATCGACTGTAATATTCTTGCAATATCTTGCTTGCATCTATTTATGTTGATAGAGGTAATCTGGAAGTCTGATCTAAAATGTTTGAGGTCAGTTACTTAGGGTAGGGATATTTCTTTGGAAACATACTTATGATCTATACTCTTTTTTGGATGTGATTTTGGGTCTATAGTTTGAATGGAGAGTATTTCTACACATGTTCTATCATATTCCAAAGTTTTTGAAAGCTATGTTTAACATGCAAAAAGATTGAATTTCAACAGAAAGGTCACTGTACTAGTTAGTCAACTAGTAGTTTTTTTGAAACTGTACAACAATGACTTGAAGCATGTACCCTCCAAAGATTGTGTGGTATGTTGAAATAGGTCTAGGATAAGTTTCCTATAGAAGTGCATGACATTATGTTCTTTTGGTGGCAATAAATTTTTTTTGGACCTACCCACTACACGTTTTATGTAAATTTGAATTTAGGTCCATCCTATATTGACCTGGTTAATTGCAGGTCCCATGCCAACATGAAATGATGTTTTTTTTAATCGATAAATAGCTGCTAAGGGGCAGCACCCATTGTATTAATTATCAAAAAAGTTACAATGATGTTTTAGTAGCATCCCATCCCATTATAGTGCCATTTTAGATTGAATCATCCCATATAACCCTACACAACCATAAACTATGACACCTATGAACCAAAAAATCCTATGCCCTTCCTAGTTTGACTACATACAATTGCTATAGAGGCTCTTGTTGTACCCTCAGCACACATGCCCCGTTCGGAATGGGGACCCCCTCTTTCCTTCATCTTGCTGGGTTGTTTTGTCATTGCCTCATTTTGCGTGCCCTTGTTTGGTGTCCCAAATGGTTAGTGAACCTCAAAAGAGTCATCTCAAGTTGACCATTTCCCCCCCCCCCCCAAATTTTCAAAGTTCTATGTCTTTGCAGAGACTCCTTGGCAGTTTGCCTCTGCCTTTCATACTGATGTCCTTGGAGCCCTATAGGTCCACCCTCGTGGGCTGCCCCTGGCGGATTTCCCTGTTGCATTCACCGTGCCAAATGGCCGAAGGACCCCATCCTTCCACGGCCTGGGACCCACCACTTTGATTTCCATTTCCCCATGTTTCTAACGACTAAGTCTTAACAACCATCCATCCCATCAGGCCTACCCTTTCAGATTTCCCCTATTGGACTTCCATCTCACCTTCGCTATCCTTTACGACTTTCGTCTGGTGAATTTCCACCGCTCGGAGTCTAATTCCTCTAGCTCCATCTGTTTCGCGATAATCAGTCTAACATAAATCAGCTGATGATCATCCACCCATCAAGCTCCAACCCTCCCGCAACCATTTTCAAACTTCAAAACACCTACCTTTCAGTTTTCCATACATGCATTTAATGGTCAACATTTAATGCTCTATTTTCTATAAATAAGCAAGTTTGAACTGTCATTTTCACTAGCTAGTTTTTTAGAATGAATCAAAGAGCTCTCTCCCTACGCAACCTTTGAGCACGACGAGTGCCATTGCTATTCCAGTGTGTTTTCCTATTGATTTGAATGCCTCCTTCATTGGGTTCCTAAGGTAAGTTCGCCACTCGCACTCTCTGTGTTTTTCTCGATATGTTGCAAATTGATGGATTAAAAGGAGAAAAATACACATGAATTAGATAGAGAAAAGTGAGGCACCCAAAACCCATGTAATAGAAATAAAAAACCTCATAAATCACCCCTATAATGGCTGTGGAACCTCGAACCCTTGTTGGAATATGTGCCTCAATCCTTACTGACATGGAACTCCTGAAGGGAAAAGTCGCTGTGACACTGTTCATGTCTGGGTGACAAAACTGTTCTAAATCAAGCTGATAGGTTCATGTCGCCAAGATAGGGTTCATGTCTTGCTGAAAAGACTATCGCTGTGACTCTCTATGTTCGGCGTGACCTTTTGTCAAATGGAGAACACTGGGTGACAGTTTGATCTTATTGGGTTAGCTCACAGGTGTCGGGGAGAAGTCCTAACGAATGGTGTAAGTCTCGCCGACGTCGGGCTAATGCTAGGGCTTCGGTGAGATGTCCCAGCGAGTATGTAATGTCTCGCCGACAAAGGCTTCTCTCGGGTGTCAAGGCAAATGTCGAAGTAACTCATGGGTAGCAAGGAGATGTCTCAGCGATGAAGCTAAGTCTTGCTGACATATAGTATCCTCGTGGTGACTTCGCGGTAACAAAAGACTTCACTGGGAAGTCTTAGCGAAAGTCATAAGTCACGCCGACAAAAGTCTTCGGGTTAACTTTGGGCGCTTAGAGAAACGTCTTGGCAAAGGGCTTAAGTCTTGTCGACTCGGTAAGTCATGATGGAGCTCGATGAAACGTCATGGAAAAATTCATGAGTCTTGCTGATAGTAAGTCTTCGGTAAGACTTAGGGAACTTGGAGAAAGGTCACGACGATAGGCACGAGTCTTGGCGATAGTGTGACTTTCGGTGGAAGTTCTGTTTCGGTATGACATCTCACTAAAACCGTGGGGGTCTTGCCGATAGGTGAAAGGCTTTGGAGTAGCACAAGGTTGTTGGCAGAAGGTCTTGGTGAAGACGAAGTGTCTTGCCGATGGAATGTCTGATCACTGTGATTTATACATTCGATATGAGTCTTGCCGATAAGGGAAACCTTTGCTGATAGGATCGAAATGGACATCGATGGTTTCGTTGTGACTTATACATTCGTTATAGCATCTTGCCGACTCATGGAAGCTATAGCGATATCGATATGAGGACTTTGTGGCATCGGGGAGACACTATGAGTGTCTCACCGATATGCCAACAAAGTGTGAATGCCGTTGACCTTGTGATCATCCTGTGTGGCATCCTGCTGGACCAATCAGAAGAAGCGGTTTTCAAATTTTTTGACAGTTGGTTTTTTGTAACTGTTGCAGCACTAGAAAAATAGCATGTAGGGAAAAATCAAGGCTCGAATGGAAACTGTCTATGGTTGGCAATGGCAGATAAGGATGTACAGTAGGAAAAATCAAAATGTGTTAAGTAAAGTCAAATCGTTTTTGATTTGTATGAGATGAATAGAGTGAGTTCCATCGACAGTGAAGTGAGAACATTTCTGTAACTGGTTGAACAGTGAGAATAAGCTATTGTGACTAACCCCAGAAAGTTGTCTTTCTGATTGTATGTAATTTTGTTACTGTAATACAAAGAGATATAGCTTGGTGTGGTGGGTTTTTTTCCAAAAGGGTTTCCCACGTAAAATATGTTGTTTTAGTTGTCTTTGTGTATTTGCTCTATTTATGTTATTCCTTCATGTGTGTCTTAATTGGACTGTAATTTGGAAATTAAAGTCCTGCATTGCATTCTTCCTTGTGGATTTGACATTAGGAAAGTGTTTTTTGCACCTCTGCTTTCCTTACAAGTGGTATCAGAGCCTGGCCAGTTGTGTTGTCCTTGTGAGTGGGTTGGGTTTTTTGTGTTTAATCCTTTTCAGTGGGAGTCTGGTAGAGGTCTGTTAATTTAATTGCAGATTGAGATGGCAAGCACATCCAGTAGGATGGAAATAGAGAAATTCAATGGTAGCAATTTTGAGCTGTGGAAACTCAAAATGGAAGATATGTTAGTTGATCGAGATCTTTGGACTGCTGTGTCTGGAACAATGCCTCAAGGCATGAAGTAAGAGGATTGGGACCTGGCAAATAGAAAGTCTAAGGGGCTGATAAGGCTCTATTTGGCAGACTCTGTTCTTTTGAACATGCATGAAGAAAAGACTGCCTCTTCCTTGTGGAAAAGACTAGAATCCATTTATCAGGGCAAGTCCTTGGTGAACAAGTTGTTCTTGAGGAAGAAGCTGTACTCTTTGAGGATGCAGGAAGGAGGGTTTGTTGCTGATCACTTAAATTCTTTCAACATGCTGATTGCTCAGTTGACATCTATTGGTGTAAAGATTAAAGATGAAGATCGTTGCATGCTGTTGCTGTGTTCTCTGCCTGATTCTTGGGATCATTTGGTGATGGCTATAGGGAGTACAACATCCACATTCAAAATGGAAGATGTTGTTGCCTCTCTGTTATCAGAAGAAATGAAAAGAAAATCTCTGAGATGGCGAAGGAGGCTCTGGCTGTCAGAGGTAGACCAAAGGAGAAAGGCAAGAAGAAGGACAAGAAGTCAGATCGAAATCAAAAGGGAGATCAAAGTCTCTGGCAAGAAGTCAAAGGTGAAGTGCTGGAACTGTGGGCAACCTGGTCATGTCGAAAGGATTGCAAGGAGGAGAAAAAGAAGAAGAAGAACTCTTCTAGAAATGATTCTTCTCATAGTGATGAAGATGCCTTCATTGCAACTTTGGCTACACGGGCATCAGATGATGTCTGGCTGATTGATTTTGGAGCATCTTTCCACATGACATCTCATAGAGAATGGTTCACGAAGTATGAAGAATACAATGGTGGAAAGGTGTACTTGGCAGTGATTCATCTTTGGAAAATTTTTGGTCGTGGAAGAGTCAATTCAATTCCCTGATGGAAGAGTGAAGGAATCAATGATGGATGCATATACCAGTGCAGCTCGAAATCTACTTCTGTAAGTAAGCTGAATGATATCAGAGTGCGAGGTCACATTTTAAAATGGCTGCAAGATGACTAGAGGCTCTATGGTGTTGGCTAGGGTGCTCGAATTGGTACTCTGTACAAGCTAGATGCACAAGCTATTCAATGCAATAGTGTCTCTGCAAAGTCACTTAAGGCTACTCATGGAGAAAAGAAGGAAAACATTCCTGATGGTGTAAACTCCATGGAGATTAAACTTCCAGCAGAGAAGACTATGCTCTGGCATCATAGGCTAGGCCACATTGGTGAGAAAGGTTTAAAAACCTTGAAAAATAAAAACATGGTAGAAGGGCTTGAAGATTGTAACCTTGAATTTGATTTCTGTGAACATTGCATATATGGAAAGCAGCAGAGTGTTTCATTTTATTCCAGTCCTCACAAAACTTCTAGTTTGCTTGATTACATACATTGATGTGTTTGGTCTAGTGAATGTTCCTTCTTTGTCTAAATCAAGATAGTATGTGTCGTTTATTGATGATTATTCAAGAAGAGCATTTGTATATTTTTGAAAAGTAAATCAGTATTGATCCGGTTTAAAGAATTTAAAAACCTTGTAGAAAATGATTGGTAGAAAAATAAAATGTTTAAGGACTAACAATGGCGGTGAGTTTTGTTCAGATGAATTCAAAAGGTACTGAAAGATCATGGGATCAAAAGACACAAGACTACACCTTACACTCCACAACAAAATGGAGTTGCTGAAAGATTCAACAGGACAATAATGGAAAGAGCACGAAGTATGCTGAGCAGTGCTGGCTTGGAGGAGAAAGTTTGGGCTGAAGTAGTCTCTACAACATGTTACTTGGTAAATCACTCTCCTAACTCTGCTCTTGTTGAGAAGACACCTTTGGAAGCATGGTCTGGAAAGAAGCCCTCTCTTAGACATATTTGTGTCTTTGGCTGTGAGGCATATGCATATGTGCCATTTGAAAAAAGATCCAAGTTGGAAAACAAAGCTGTAAAGTGTATATTTATAGGCTATAGTGTTGGCATAAAAGGATACAAGCTTTGGAATCCTGAGACTGAGAAGGTTTTGCACAAAAAAGCGTTATCTTTCGTGAGCTGAAACCTTCTACTTTGGATCTGTAGTCAAAGCAGAAATCAGAAAATGAAAAGGATGTAGCAAAGCAATTCCTCGACACCAGATAAAGAGGAATTGAAAAATCAAAATGTACCTGATACTGAGGAGAGCTCAAGCAGTTCTGAAAGTTCTGAAGATGATGAAGAACCACCTCAGCCTCAGCCTGTGAGGAGGTCAACTCGTGAAAGAAAGCAACCTGAAAGGTATGGGTTTTCTTTAATTGAGTCTACTTGTGCCTATGCTTTAATTTCTAGCACTAATGAACCTAGGACTGTAAAAAAGGCATTTAAAATGTCTGATTCAAACTCTTGGTTGAAAGCCATGAATGAAGAAATGGCATCATTAGAAAAGAATGACATTTGGAGTTTGGTTCCATTTCCTAAAGGCAGAAAATCTGTAGGCTACAAATGGATATTCAAAAAGAAAATTGGTCTGGATGGCAGTGTAGAAAAATATAAAGCAAGGCTGGTTGCAAAAGGTTATTCCCAGGTAGAGGGAATTGACTATGGAGAAATCTTTTCTCCTGTAGCTAAGCTGACATCTATTAGATTTCTTTTGTCACTTGCATCAGCATATGATTTAGAGATTGAACAGATGGATGTGAAAACAACGTTTCTTCATGGTGATCTTGAAGAAGAAATTTATATGTCCCAGCCGGAGCACTTTGTGGTAAAAGGTAAGGAAAGACTGGTTTGCAAGTTGAAGAAATCTCGTATGGTTTAAAATAGTCTCCTAGAATGTGGTACCAAAAATTTGACACATTTGTTTTGTCATTGGGATTTGTAAGATCAAAATGTGATCACTGTGTGTATTACAAAGCTGAAAGTGATCAAATACTTATTATTGCTCTCTACGTTGATGATATGCTGTTCATAGGCAATAGTAAGCTAATGATTTCTGATCTTAAGTCTCAGTTGTCTGCAAAGTTTGAGATGAAAGATCTTGGTGCAACAGGGTACATTCTGGGAATGGAAATAACTAGGGACAGAAAGAACATAAAGCTTTGGCTCAGTCCAAGTAAATATGTCATGATTGTTCTAGAGAGATTTTGTATGACTGAATGTAAGCAGCTAGTTGTTCCAGTTACACAGGGAACGAAGCTATCTATTGAGGATTGTCCAAAATCTTCTTATGAGATGGAGGACATGACCAGTGTGCCTTATGCAAGTGCAGTTGGCAGTCTCATGTATTCTATGGTCTGTACAAGGCCATACATTACCCAAGCAGTGGGTGTTCTTAGTCATTTTATGGAAAATCCTGGAAGAACACATTGGGATGTTGTGAAGAGAGTGTTTAGATATCTGAAGGGCACTTTAGACTATGCTTTGTGTTACCATGGTAACTTGGTTGAATCACAGAAGACTCTCAGCATTCAAGGTTATGTGGATTCTGATTGGGCAGGGACATTGACAGCAGAAGATCCACTAGTGGATATATTTTCATGATGAATGGTGGTGAAGTGAGTTGGATGAGCAAGCGGAAGGCTGCAGTCGCTTTGTCTACTACAAAGGCAGAATACATGGCAGCCACACATGCCTTTAAAGAAGCAATCTGGTTAAAACATTTTTGTTCCAACGTTGGCTTTGATGTAGAAAATATTACTATCTACTGTGACAGTCAGAGTGCTATATGTTTGGCAAAGAATCCTACTTTCCATGCCAGGACAAAACATATATATGTACAATATCACTTTGTACGAGATATGGTGGAAGATGGGAAGGTCTCTTTGGAGAAAGTGGATACTCTGGAGAATGTTGCAGATGCATTGACGAAGCCTGTGAGCACAGACAAGTTCAGGTGGTGTGCCAGTTCGATGGGCCTCTTGGCCCATGAATTTCAGTAGTTTTGTTATGCTCTGGAGGTGTCAGTAAGATCTTCGTCAAGTGGGAGCTTGTTGGAATATGTGCCTCAATCCTTACTGACATGGAACTCCTGAAGGGAAAAGTCGATGTGACACTGTTCATGTCTAGGTGACAAAACTGTTCTAAATCAAGCTGATAGGTTCATGTCGCCAAGACAGGGTTCATGTCTTGTCGAAAAGACTATCGTTGTGACTCTCTGTGTTCGGCGTGACCTTTTGTCGAATGGAGAACACTGGACGATAGTTTGATCTTATTGGGCTAGCTCACGGGTGTCGGGGAGAAGTCCCAGCAAATGGTGTAAGTCTCGCCAACGTCGGGCTAACGCTAAGGCTTTGGTGAGATGTCCCAATGAGTATGTAATGTATCGCCGACAAAGGCTACTCTCAGGTGTCAAGGCGAATGTCAAAGAAACTCACAGGTCGTGGGGAGATGTCTCGGTGATGAAGCTAAGTCTTGCCGATATATAGTATCCTCGCGGTGACTTTGTGGTGACAAAAGAATTCGCTGGGAAGTCTTAGTGAAAGTCATAAGTCACGCCGACAAAAGTCTTCGGGTTAACTTTGGGAGCTCGGAGAAACGTCTTGGCGAAGGGCTTAAGTCTTGCCGACTCGGTAAGACATGATGGAGCTCGATGAAACGTCACGGAAAAAGTCACGAGTCTTGCCGATAGTAAGTCTTGGGTAAGACTTAGGGAACTTGGAGAAAGGTCATAGCGATAGGAACGAGTCTTGGCGACAGTGTGACTTTCGGTGGAAGTTCTGTTTTGGTATGACATCTCACCAAAACTATGGGGGTCTTATTGATAGGTGAAAGGCTTCAGAGTAGCACAAGGTTGTTGGCAGAAGGTCTTGGCGAAGATGAAGTGTCTTGCCGATGGAATGTCTGATCACTGTGACTTATACATTCGATATGAGTCTCGCCGATAAGGGAAACCTTTGCCGATAGGATTGAAATGGACATCGATGGTTTCTTTGTGACTTATACATTTGTTATAGCATCTTGCCAACTCGTGGAAGCTATAGCGATATCGATATGAGGACTTTGTGGCATCGGGGAGACACTGTGAGTGTCTCACCGATATGCCAACAAAGTGTGAACGCCGTTGACCTTGTGATCATCCTGTGTGGCATCCTACTGGACCAATCAGAGGAATCGGTTTTCAAATTTTTTGACAGTTGGTTTTTTGTAATTGTTGCAGCACTAGAAAAACATGCAGGGAAAAATCAAGGCTCGAATGGAAATTGTCTATGGTTGGCAATGGCAGATAAGGATGTACAGTAGGAAAAATCAAAATGTGTTAAATAAAGCCAAATCGTTTCTGATTTGTATGAGATGAATAGAGTGAGTTCCATCGACAGTGAAGTGAGAACATTTCTATAACTGGTTGAATAGTGAGAATAAGCTACTGTGACTAACACCAGAAAGTTGTCTTAGTGATTGTATGTAATTTTGTTACTGTAATACAAAGAGATATAGCTTGGTGTGGTGGGTTTTTTTTTTCTGAAAGGGTTTCCCACGCAAAATCTGTTGTTTTAGTTGTCTTTGTGTATTTGCTCTATTTCTGTTATTCCTTCATGTGTGTCTTAATTGGACTATAATCTAGAAATTAAAGTCCTGCATTGCATTCTTCCCTGTGGATTTGACATTAGGAAAGTGTTTTCCACACCTCTGCTTTCCTTACACCCCTCGGTGCCATTCTTTGGCCAGGGAGTTCATAACCTGTGAACCCACCGACTCACAATGTTGTTTCTTGCATGCGAAAATGAAATAAACTTTCACGTGGTGAACCTACCCCTCGGGTCCACCATTGTGGGAAGACTCTACCCTCTCGCAGTCAAAGCTTTGCAAAAAACATGAACTAAACTTTGTCAATCCAAGTTGCCTGGGTCCGCACTCGCGGGACTCCGTCCTCGAAGCACTGCTCATAGTCTGTTTATTCCAAATGGTGGCTTGGTCCCGACCTTCTAATGCTTCGGGCCCCACACCCTCACTTGCCGAGCAACATTGACAACCCCAAAAAACAAGCGACCATATACCAAGTGCCTTGCAGGTCCCGGTTCGCTAACCTCTGCCCGCGGACCGCCGTGGTAGCATCGTTGCTTCTTACGACTTCCAAGAAGCAACCTCCTGCCCTTTGGGTTCTGCACATCCAATGGATATATAAAATATAAAGAGAACTACCGAGCACTTAACCTTCCTCAAACCCTTGCGTCAGACCTCTGTCATCGGTACTCTGCTCTGTCCCAATCGTTTCGAAGGGAGAACTGCCCCTGTCCTTTCTCTGCCTGAGGGTCTATCCTATGTTTTCCTATGAGATTCCCTAAGCAAAAAAAAAGGAAACATGGAAGCCAAGTCCTTGGTCGGGCCCGATCCTTTGAGTTGCCCTTGTTCGACTTCCATGTGTATTCCGCTGTTTCAAACGACAGTCTCCTCGCAGGCTCTCGCCTCCTCCGATCCAAATTCCAAAGAGACCAATGAGTTATACCGTTGTTTTCTAGACCCGCTAGCCCCGCCCATCGAAACTTCGCCCCTGAAACGTTGTCTCACTAGAGCCGTTTCAAACAAAAAACCTCAAACTGCGGAGCTCCTTCTTGATTCCGATCACCCAAAGAGTGACCCAAATGCCTTCCAATCACCAAAAAAACTTTGACCCACATGCCAAAATGGTCTATTCTCCTTAGTGAACCTCACAATTTGACCAAGTCCTAGGGTGGTTGGAACATTGTGGGCCGCCCTACCCTGTGTGCCCTTCCAAAATAGCCATCCAGCCAGGGAAGTCTGACCCTTGGGGCTCAAATCATCCAAACTCCCTCTTGTGAACTCCTAATGACAATTTGGATTATATGTTAGATTTATCAAATGCTGAATTACCCAATCTAACTCTGTTTGTAGGGATTTTACTAATGTTTCAATGGTCTCTTGCTTGAATATGCTCACCTCTCTTTTGCCCACAGGATATATGGAATCAGGTGCAGGACCTTCGGGAGCCGCTGTGGAGAAAGAAAAAGGAAAGAAAATAGGCAAGGAACCCCGCGGGAAAGAAGATAAGGATTAGATTAAATATCAGTTCCAAGGGGAGCCATTGAAATCTAAAGTTACCTTAGCCTGGAAGGAGGTTATAGACACAAACATTAGACACATTGACATTGATGAATTCAAGCAAAGGGTCAGGATCAACCCTACAATAGAGAATGCAAGACTAATCAAAAGTAGTGGGCTAGCTAAGGTTGCAGGCTTCCCTCCCGCTCTTGTCACCCTTGAACTAGTAATGGCTTATAGGGAGGCATACCAGCCGGAGACCCGAACCATAGTGGATAGGGATGGAAATATTTTAGCTGACATGTCTTCCAAGGCAATAACAAAGACTTTTCATATCCCTACCTTCGGGGAAATGGAAATACCAACCAGCGATGATGGCAAGGAAATGTGGGAGGAGGACCCACTTAAATGTAAGAAGCTCATAAATTAGTTTTGGCTCAAGGAGAAGAAGGGAAATGCTGCCAAGGTTCTCCAAGAACTGTTTTGAAGTGATTTTTATGAAGATTACCATGATTTGGTAACATTGTTAAGCAGAGTAATGGGCCTTCCAACTGCTACCTATTTCCAAGGATGGATGGTTTACTTCATATAAGAGATCCTCTAAGGCGAGGTCATGTTCTATTGGGCAGGGATAATTAGTGATTGCTTCCATGAGCAGTTTATGGTTGTTAAGAAGACCTCCAAATTCTACATGACATCCTATTTGGTCTACTTGTTGGCCGAACGAAGGAAATATAGAGGCTTGTTTAGAGCTCCAGATGAGGAACTTGGTAGGGAGCTAAAAGTTTATGATAAATACCCTCAATTACAATTTAGGAACTTCAAGAAGGATTACTGTAGGGTCAATGATGATTTCATAGGTCATATCATCAGATTTCTTAGGGGTGACTTCAAGAGGTGATTCTACCACAACGCCAACGCATTTCTGAAATAGTTTTCCTTTCTATTCATCTAGTATCCAAAGTTCACATATATTCATGTAGAAGGATTCTCAAAAAGAACAAACAAACTGCCCTGGTATCCTAATGACCAGATAATACTATTGGAGCTCTCTCGACAGCTATGATAGGTGCACACCCTTTTGAGAAGCAAACATAAGGCATGAATTCCTTATCCCCTCTCCTTTGGCCAAGGGTTATACGAACTCCATACCTCTTAGTGTGCTAACAATTCAAAGAAGGAATTGGCCAAATACCATTTGAGACTCCACATTGCCCAACCGTGGATGGATCGATATGGCCATATCAAGAAGACACTTGGACCTGAATATGCACATCTACATATCATAGAGGATTTCTGGGCTAACTGCAAAGATGATAATGAAGTGCGGATGAGGCACTATATGCTGATGACCACATATTTCATAAAGAGGGTCAATCTATTCCCAGTACTTTTCCAAGTGGAAGAAGGTGAAAGCATGGTCATGGATCCCCGATATAATGCAGTTGCTAATCTACCACTACCACTGATTGATTGGGACGAGCAAGAGGTTGATGAACTTGATATTTTAACCAAGCCCATCGAGGCTTGAACAAAAGAATGGATTGATGACCGAGTTTCCCGATTGAAGTAGCAAGGGATCACTTTGACCTATGAGGGGCTCGAAAATGAGCCAAGTGGAATAGACAGTGGGACAGTTGCTACCCCATCAGGAGATATTTCGAAATCCCCTCTAGTTACCAGATAAAGGAAAAGAAAAGAGGCTGATGAACAACAGCCTAATCCCAAGGTATATGCTAGAAAGGATTCAGAAGGTGAACCTTCCAAGAAACATAAGAGATCAGGCAGTGGCACAAAGATGCCTGTTATTCAAGAAGATCCGCTCCATGAGGGATAGGAAATGGAGGTTAAGCAACCAAAATCTCCACCTGCCAGCTCCACTGTTGCTGCTCCTTCACCTGCTTCCCAGGCGTTGGTTGCTACTTCCCCACCTACGGTGGAAATCTTGGTCCACCTTGCTTCTTCTCCACCTACCAGGCAGGTTGTAATGATTGACTCTTCTTCTGCCACCACCTCTCCACTCTCTTATGCTTCCATGTCTCTAACCACATCTCTCTCATTAGTGATAGCAACAATACCCATACCTACACTCTCACTTCTAGAGGAATTCTCTCAGCATATGCAGAAGGTTCCTACAGAGCTTTTTGAAGTATTGATGAACCCAGCTATTCAGGCTGCCTTGGCATAGATCCTTGCTAGTATCCCCATCTCCACTCCTGTAACTGAACCACTCGAAATGAAAGCCACAATGGAAATATTCGAGGAGTTGGAACAATGAGAGAAGGAAGCCACAAAGGCATTGGAGGAAGAAGCAGATGACTACCATGAACACCTAGAGCACCAACATTTACAAATTGATAAGGTAGTCTGTGAAGGAGAGGAAGCAGAGTCATCAGAGGGTGATGAAGAAGAACATTCTGACACCAAATATATTGTAGAAGCCTTCAAAGAAGACCTAGAAGAAGAGCTAGCTCGACAATTAAAGGAAGTTGGAGAGGAAGTGGAAAGACCATCTCCCGAAGACGAAAGAGAGTCTAGTGATAAAATGGAAGAAGACACTAAACTTCCAACTGGGGAGAAAGAAGAAAGCCCCAAACATGGTGAAGAGTTTCCTCTCTCAGAAGGGAGGAATAACAAGAAAATAAAGAATAAGAAGATGTGCCACCTCAACGCGAGGAAGAGGAAAGTAAGGAAGAAGATTATCCCCAAGAAGTGTTTCAAGCTAACAAGATTCTAGAAATAGAGCAACCTAAGGAACATGGGCATAAAGAAGAAGAAGAAGAAAAGGATACTAAAGGGGAGGACAACCCCAAAGAACGCATGCCCACCAAGTCTCGCATCAAATGCACGGTGTTCATCTGGGACTTTGATGAAGAAGAAGACACGAGGATAGAGCAGGAAGCTTCTGATGACAAAGAGATTGAAGATAGGAGGGATGAATAAGAAGGTGATTGTGAATCACCCAAGGAAGAGCCTCAGATGCCCGAGTGGTTGGAAAGGAAACTAGAGAAGAAAGCTCCTTCTCCAAGAGATCCAAGAGCAAGGTTAGAGGCCATCTTGGCCCTAGCTCAAATCAACACCAAGAAAGAGAAGAAGCCCAAAGTTAGATCCAAGCTGACAATGGATGCTTCTGGATCTAGGACCATGCAGGTAGCCACGTTGATGGTGGGAGAAGAAGGAATAAGTTACAATGTCTCCACCATTGACTTGGGGACAACCACCAGAGAGCAGAAAATAGATCACCTTCATGAGTCTGTTGCCGCAGTGGTACATCTGATGTAGAAAGACAAGCTCTCCAAGGAGGAGCTAAAGGCACAACTGGCTGATTTGACAACCTATATTCAACAATGGTCATCAGCAGAAGAGCTTCCCACCACATCCTCGACAGCACCACAACTGTTATCCTAGGACCACATCGACAAGCTCGAGAAAAGAAAGAACTAGAGTAAGACTATGAAAGATTGGTTCCAACAGGTCATGTATGCTGGAAACATGGGCATCAGTCGTGCTGTTAGGACAAAAAATAAATTCTTAGAAGTCCAAAAATCCCTTGAGGGCATGAGGAAATTCTGCACCGACTTCCAAGGGATATATGAATCCACCTACCCTAAAATTGAGGCCATCCTCAAGCTGCCTCACAAAATATGGGAAGAAGACCTTGTGTTGGTAGAGGATGATCACTGGCTAGTGGATATGTGGAAGTTGGACTTCAAACATAGGAAAGAGATATTGGAGCAAGTCCTTTGCAAAGTGGAGCTAGGCATTGATTGGGCCAAGGACATTAGGGAAAACTATATTGAGTATCTGAAATTGATGACAAGCTACGATGTGCCCACTGTTGAGATCGATCCATAAAATGTGAACTTATTTCCGTAAGAAGATGGAAGATGGAATGTCGGGTGAACTCACCATGGATTTCATGAATTTTTTTGCTCGGGTTTTCACCCAATCTGAACAAGTTAGGGAAAATACAACGAAGTGTGATGAAGATTGGGATACACTTATGGGCCGATCTAAACAATGGAACTACCAGGTGCTACAATGCAATATAATAGAGATCGAGAAACTTCAAGCATTAATCAACAAGTTCATGGAATATGCCGCTTTGAAGAAGCAGGAAGGAAGCTCGATCATTGATGACAAGCTCCTCATAGAATAGTTGCAGTAAAGGAAATCAACTACAAGACAAAATGATATAGTGCTGCCACAAGAAGGAAAAATAGGGAAAATACAAGGAATGTATTTTAAATTGTAATATATTTGGGGGTAGGTGAAACCC
Organism: Sequoia sempervirens; assembly: GCA_007258455.2. Classification (NCBI taxonomy): domain Eukaryota; kingdom Viridiplantae; phylum Streptophyta; class Pinopsida; order Cupressales; family Cupressaceae; genus Sequoia; species Sequoia sempervirens. The sequence continues at coordinate 27,312 of VDFB02282507.1, read as the reverse complement.
TAGTTTGTAGTGAATCTTGGCCACACAATGAAAATCAATATTGGCCATTCATTTTTCTTTTTGAACACTATAAATAGGGGGTCTCCTCTCATTTTCAAGACGGAGTTGAGTTGTTGTAAAGACATGCTGCAAAATTTTTAATAGAAATTCATTGGCTTTGGTGGATTCTTGATTTTCTTTGAATGTTACATGGTTCATCTCCCATAGTTAGCTGATCTAGATAGATTTAATTTTCTTTTCTTTGTGGTTCTAGTTAGCTTTGGTAGATTAGTTAATTTTGTTCAATGATTGTGAAGATTTCTGTTGTGTTGATGCCTTTCTTGTCCATAAGTTTTGCTGTTTGTTGATGGTGAATAGCCATGTAAAGTTAGTCTAGGCATAATCTAAAGCTACTCCTAAACTTCTATCTTTTATTCATGCATGTTTATGGTGAACGAATGATTGAACATTTGCAGTCCTTAGAATCTTGCACAAGTTTCATGATACTGTGAGTTAATCTGGTTAAGTGAGATTTTGTTCTGAGGAAGTTGTCCACAATAGAACTCTCCATGACCACTGTTCATTGCTAGTTTCAGATCTAGGAACCTCTTCTCTTCCCTACTCTTTTTTTTTTTAATAAGTAACCTATGCTAAGGTTCATTGCACATTGTAAAGACAAATCTTAAGATAAAACAAGAGTTTATGATTGTTGTTCAAACTTGCGACAAAATGCACTCTAACTTCGCATCTTAGGAACTCCATTTCAAGATTCATCTCGCATCTAGCCCAAACTACGTAAGTCTTCCCTGTGATTACCAAAAAAATCACATCAAACATTAACTGAGAAATCCCATGCATGTCATGACCTGACACCCGAGAGACCTTGGGGTAGTAATTAGTAACTTTCTTGCAAATTTCTACCTTTCAAGAGAGGTAGTGTGCCTATGCATTACTTGTGTTCAGAAAGTGCTAAACAACCATCAACAACTCCCATAGCTACAAAATTGGGGCATACATACATTAAGACTAATTTTGATATAAATACACAGAAAAACATTTTTTTTCACAAACCCAACATATCTATCACCTTCAAGGACTAGTCTTCATCATCTCCAGCATCCCACATCTTCAGCGTAGCAACCTAGGGTGAATCATCTTCTTCCTCACACATCCTCCTCATCACAAGCACACTTGCAACCATCAGGCACTCCCTACAATAGACATGATGATATGGGATGTTTTTCTTTGCTTCTATGTCTCTGTAGTCTTCTTTGACCCATTCCTCACCCTCACCAAGCTCCCAATCAATGTCATCCTTTGTATCTTCTACTAGCTCCATCCCCTCCTCATCCGTAAACTTCTTTATCCAACTGGAACTAGCAACTCGAGCAATGCTTGTTGCTCACATTAGAAATGTGATGCCTTAGTCCATATCACCCCATTGCCTTTCCAGGGTTTTTGGTTCCAATGTGGTGATGACTGGAAATTTCTTCACCTTGACCCCGTGACCTAGAGACATATAGTAGTTCTGGGGTAGTGGAATTAGTAGGTTGGAATCCACATTGTTGAGGGCTTCATTGATTTCATCTAGAAAGGCATGTTAGAATACCTTTTGGAACAATAATTTTTCCTTCTCCTTGCTCACCCCCATATATAGAAGAATGGATAGAAACATTGCAGCAATGTCCAAGTTGACCCTAAAATGATGGAAGGCAATTAAAAATTCCTTCCCCAACATCCTCACCATTGTCAGAATCAATGGGTGACCTGACGTATGATGAAATTCAACCTTTTATCTATAATCTCTCCATGAAAGGACATCTACTACTTCGTGGAGCCAAGGAAAATAGGCATTTCCATCATAGCACCCAGATACACTTCACAATTGGAAATAAAAGAATGAAGAGTTACCCACTGCCCCGCTTGTTTGAAGAGGCCAGTCATACATTGCCATTATGGTCACTTATTTTCCCCTGCTTGATTGGACGTCCTTTGCATTTTTTTAGATTTATGAACAACTTGAAGTAATTACTATCTGGTATTTCTATCCCACTAATGTATGCCACCACATGCAAACAAGCCAAAACCTCCCTTTATTCCCTTTACCAAATCGCCTATTATGCCCACTGTATTTAGAAAGTGAGATTGCATTTAACAAATTTAGATACACACTTTTCAAGTGTGTGAGTACATGCAAACAATGAGGATCATTGGGTATGATAGCCCCCACTCCAAAGCTACATGGAAAGAACAACGTGTCACCATTGTCCAAATATCATTGCCTTACTTTCCAGATCGTCCACTAGCTCATGCACTCCTAGAATACGTAGCTGAGATTTAGAGGCCTGGCCAAACCACCAATTTAAAGCTTGCAAAAATTTTCGGATCACTCCCCGCATGTCTCAGCATACTTGAGGCTTGCACAACATTGATGACCCTTGTCTTGTCTAGCATCCTGCCTTGTCCACCTTGGCATCCACCTTTATTTTTTGCCCTTTCTGTTGTCGCCTTACCCAACCTATCTACCATGTCATTACCTTTTCTGTATATGTGGTTGACCCTATATGATTCAAATTTGTTCAATAACTATATGATGGGTTGAAGCCAATGGTTCAGTTTCCAATTCGATGCACTATTGAGACAGATAGAATTGACCATACTGAGGGAGTCCCCTTCCAAATGGATGCAATTAGGCCCAATATCCAACCCTAGTTGAAGGCCAATTAAAGGAGCTCTGAATTTTTCCTCATTATTAGTGCAAGTCTTGAGGTAGATGGATTTTTCAACAATTGTTTTGTCTTGGCTATCCCTCGCTACACACCTTGCCCCACTTGACCGAGGATTACCCTTCGAAGCCCCGTCAAAATTGATTTTAACCTACTCATCCTTTGGGGCCACCCATTTCGCATCCTTCCTCCTTTTTTGTGCAAGGTCATTCGTACCCATCCCATACAAAAGGGGGGTTTCAATCCTATGAATTTATTTATTATCTTGTCATCCCAATTCGAGAAGACCCTTTGCTTGGTTGACTTAGACCAAGCTGCCTCATTGGCTAGTTCTATGCTCACTCCTTCAATTTTAACACAAATTATCTCACACCCCTACTCTTGTCTTGAAAGATCTGCCTGTTTTGCTCCTTCCAAATATCCCATATGATGGTGGAGGGAGTGACCACCCAAATAATGTCAAAAACTAATTTTCTAAAGGAGAGTGGCCACATGTTGAACTAGGCCACTAAGTCTGAAGGGCAAGGCACTGGAAGTTTAGTTTGTTCATGAATAATTTACAACACTTGTCTACATAAGGGAAAGTTAGCAAAATATGGTTAGTAGTTTCGTTGTTGGTCTTACATAGCACTCACCACCCCTGCCCTTGAATTCCAAAGGTTGCAAGTCTGTCCTCAATAAGAATCCTCTTCTGAACTACCAACCAGGAGAAAATACTAGCCTTTGGAAGGAAAATTCTCCCCGAAATGAGCTTGCATGGCCAATTATACCTGGCAATCACAATTTCCTTTACTTTGTACCCAAACTTGACTTTGTATGACCTAGTACTAGAGCCACACCATATGATGATATCCTCCTGATTAAAAGATGCAAAGGTTTTTCTTTTCAGTATTTCTACTAGTGGCCACTTTTTGTGCTTAGGGGAATTAATGTCCTAAAGAGTGTGTCACTCCCACTGCCTCATGCCATCTCGCCAAGTTATTTCTCCATAGTTACAAACCTTGTTGCCCCACACTTTGATTGTCTCTGCTTTGATGTCTTCCAAATTAGGGTGGCCAACAATTGGTGCTAATCCACCCCAAGTGTCATTCTAGGAAGAAGTGTTTTGACCATTTCTAATTTCCCATGTTACATGTTTGGAAATGATATCTTTGCATTCCAAAATAGTTCCATATTGTTGATCCCTTGGGGGATCCACAGTAGTCAGGATGCGCATTGGACTATCCAAATCCAAGTACTTCCTTCTAAGTATCTTTACCCATTTATGTTCTGCTTTTACATACATGTCCCAAACAATCTTAGCTCCCATGGAAAGGTTCATTATTGTTAGTTTCTTGATGCCTGCTCCACCTGCCTCCTTGGGGGAACAAAATTAATACCAAGCCACCAGTGGAAATTTCTGTTATTCCCGGGATCCACTCCAAAAGAACATTTTGAAACTCTGATTGAGATTATCCTCAACCACTTTAGGGATTTTCAAATAGGCCATTGAGTATACCAGGATGGCTAATAAAACTTCCTTGACCATGAAGAGCCTACTAGTAGAGGATAATCATTTCCCCTTCTAGGTTCCTAATTTATTCTTACAACTATTGAATAGGTTTTCTCAATAACCTTTTTTGTTGATCCCCACAAATAATGACATCCACAAGAACCAACCAAAATTTTTTGCCACCCTCAAACCCAAAATCATTTCCAAATCTCTCTGAAGGCTTGGTTGAGTATTAAGGAAGAAAACCTTCAACTTCCTCCAATTGATACTTTTCCTAGATGCTAAGCAATATTCATCAAGGTAATTTTTGATGGTTCTAGCTTCCTTTCTACTGGAAGTGCCAAAGAGAATGGTGTCATTGACAAATTGTTGATGTGTAATTGTGTCCAATCCATTGGCCACCAAGACCCCAAACCATTTACCTACAATCCTCAATGAATTAATACCTTTTCCTAATGCTCCCGCCATGATGATGAAAATAAATGGGGATAATGGGCCTCCCTATCCTAGACCCCTAGAAGAGGCAAAGAACACATGAGCTGCACCATTTACCAAGATTGAGAATTTGGCCATAGAGATTCAAATTATGACCTAGTTGATCCAATCCTGTTTAAATCCAAATTTCCTTAGAACTTCCACCAGAATATTTCTATCCACCAAATCATAAGATTTTAGTATATCCAATTTGAGAATCATGCAATATTCCCTTGCCTTTCTAACCAAGTGTAAGGTCTCATGTGCTATGATGATGCCTTCAACTATTGACCTCCCAGGGGAAAACCCACTCCGTTCCTCTCAGATGACTCCTTTTAGTACATCCTTGAGTCTGTTGGTGATGATCTTGGTGGTAACCTTGTAGACTATGTTACATAGTGCAATCGACCTAAAATCACTCACAGCTTTTGGATCCTTCTTCTTGGGGATCAAGGACAAGAAGGTGTGATTGAGTGAACCCAACATTGTCATCTTCCTTCTCGACTCCTCAACTACCAAAGTTAAGTCATCTCCAACAATATCCCAAAATTTTTGGAAGAAATCGACCGAGAATCCTTCCGGGCCCAAAGCCTTGTCTAGGTTGAGTTGAAATGTAGCTACCCTCACTTCTTCCTTGCTAATTTTTTGAAAAAGGGCCTCATTATGCTCCACACTGATTATGTTGGGGATGGAGCTAAGAAGCTTGTCCCTCACATTTCTATGCTATGGTGCCTCTCTATTTAGGATTTGAAAAATAATACTGCTTCATCATTTACCTCTTCTAGAGACTACATCATGGCCCCATCCTCCCTTTGTGATTCTATTCTTGCTTCTATTTGCCACAACTGTTCTATGGAATTACTTTGTGTTCTTTTCACCTTCCTTGAGCCACATTTCTCTAGATTTTTTCCTCTGGAAGCATTCTTCTCTTTTCGGGACTTCAACTAGCTCCCCTTTTAGAATTTTTTCATCTCCAAAATCTTCAGTCCCTATCCCATTCTTGATAATGTGCTCATTTAGTGCTGTTGGTTCCTACTCCATCCTTTATTTTTCTTGGAATAAGTTCTTGAAATGCAATTTATTCCAATCCTCCAGTTTTTTTTTACATATTTCAATTTCTTACTAATCTTATATAGAGAGGAGTGATTTCCTAGTTTGATATCATCCCACCATGTTGATATCAAGTCAGGTAACTTGTCATCTCTTAGCCACATGTTTTTGAACTCAAACGGGTTCCCTTTTAGAGGTTCATCAGGTTGAAGGGATAGCTGCACCGAAAAGTGATCCAACCCCGTGTAAGGCAGTATCAACACCTCACGTAAATCATTTTTCCCCTCCCATTCCCCAAAAAGTAGGAAATGATCCAACCTCTCTACTATGCAGGTGAACCCTTTTCTTTTGTTTGACCATGTGAACACCCCATTTTTGGCTTGCAAGTCCATAAGATGGTTGTTGTCGAGAAACTCTTGGAAGTCTTGTTGAACATTAGTGATCCGACCTATAACTCCTCTCTTTTCTTCATTATTCAAAGTAGCATTGAAGTCTCATGCTATGATACCTCTTTCCCTTCTGAAAATGGAAATTCCATTGGAAATATGCTACCACAAGTTCCTCTTGTCAATCTAGATAACGACCCATACAAATTTATGATGAAAAATTGCTCATTTCTTTGTAGTAATCTACATCTCATCATTATCCAATTCTTGTTCTCCTCTGCAACCTCTCCTGTAATTGCTAAGGGATTCTAAATGATGAAAATTCCCCTTGAGGCTCCTTCAACACCAACAAAATGTCCCTTTCATTGCTTCCAACAACCTAGTCTCTTAGTGCTTTCCATCTTGATTAGTTTTGTCTCTTGCGATAAAAATATATCAACCCTAGATTGGTCAATTTAGCGCTTGACCAATCACCATTTGTTAGGGGAATTGGTGCCCATAACATTCCATGTTATGACCCTCATTTCCCTCGAGGAAGGATGACATCCTTTCTTGATCTTTGTTTCATTTTTCCTATTGCATTCGTTGTTATTTCCAGCTTGGCCTTGTTTGTTTTTGGCTCCCTTTTTCTATTTTTCTTGATGTTTGTTTTTTATTTTTGATTGTGATTGCTCCAACATTATTTCTTCAACCAATTCTCCTTCTTTTGCCTCTCCCATTTCCTCCTCCTTTGAGTCTTGTTCCACCTCACTTTCTTCCAATTTTCCTTGTGTGGTACTTTGCTTTGAACTTTTCAGTTCACTCTCCACATCTTTCACATCCTCCTCCTCAGTAGCTTCGCTCATCCCATCCCCCCCAACACCATTTATTATATCAACTTGGACCTCCCCTACAATTGATGATTCTACCAAAGTCACTTCTGCTTCTTGGATAAAGGGGTACTTTCCTTCTATTCACAGGTTGTCCTAAATCCACATAGTTCATCTATTGTTTGGTTAGCAAGCCTACCCTTTAGATTTCTTGTGAGTTGCTTTGCATTATTTGTTTGATACTACCTACCCATTGAAATGGATATTGGATCCTCATACCCCCCAGGGGGATAGGTGGATTTTTGATTTGGGAGTTCATTTGTCGAGTCTCCCAAACTAGGCTCCCACTCATACTCATTAGCTTTGTTGATCCTCATCTTTGTAACATATGGGGCATAATTTCATTTGATCCTCCCTTTCCACTTTTTGAATTTGAGCCCCACCATCTACACAGATCTCAAGTTTTTGTGGCAGAGCTTGGTTCGGGGTTAACCCTAGGCATATTCTAGTGTAGGTACCTAAGAACCCATCTTCGTTATTTTTCTCTACTGAAATGAGGGTGCCGAGGCTCTTCCCAATTTCTACCAATGTTTCATCATCCCAATATTCAATCGGGAGGTTGTATAGACAAACCCATATTGGGCCTTCCTTTATCTTGTGCTTCCAAGTGTCAAAACTTGGGTACCAATCTATCAAGTGCATCCCAACATTGTCTAGGTAATGCGGTGCATTGCACATAGCCTTCCATTTGTCCGCCTTGGAGGGGAATTCTACCAGGAATAATTCATTTGGAAGCACCCTAATTTAAACTCGAATACCCCATTTCTCAAAACACCACCTACCTATGTTCTCTACATCGCACCAGCCACCCCCCATTTAAGAAAGATCCCCCTCTCTTTTAGTCTATCTACTAAATTTATTATTTGATCTCTATCAATAGTGATAGAAAATTTCAAATAGCTCAGAGAGGGAAACTTACCAATCAAGTCCGCTATTGATGCAATGGACCTTCGTCTGGTATCACCTTCTCCTTTCCTTTTTAGGGCCTTCTCATGTGCTCCTTGTTCCTGAATGTTTTGTCTTTCCAGTTGATAGAGGTGTCTACCCTTGGATTTATTTTTTCCTAGAACCACCCACACTGACTTCCCTCTAGATAATTTTTATTCACGACACCCCACCTATTGAAATTTGAATTACGGGAATATTTTCTTCGGTCCATCACCATTGCTTCATTCCTTGGAGACCACCCATGTGGACGCATCCATGGGAGGAAAATTTTTCCATCCCATCCCTTCTGTCCATGGATGGAGCCCTTGTCATGGCTCCCCTTGCTATACTGCACCATGGTTTTGTACCCTGGGTGGCATCTATCCACCCATCTTCCACCTTTGAAAACCCACTACGGAGTATGCTTTCTTCCATTTTCCCACCATTCCATTATAAATTCACCCTTCAATATTCCATTCTCCTCAACATCACCCCAATATTTCCCACTTAGATCTACTTTTTTATGCTCATTTTTTCTCTACATGAAATGATGTTAATATAATGTCCTATATATAATTTAGATCTCACTTGACATGATAGATATATGTGTGTGAGTGAATGAGAGTATGTAAGAGTGTATGTGAGTGTGAGAGAAGTTGTGCGAGGAAGTTTTATTCAATGTGAGTTGCATCTCAATCATTGTGTGCCATTATCAGAAGATCACAAGGTGTGTTGGAGAGTGTCTAAGATAAGATCAGATCTTGTGTGAGTTGTGTAATTATCATTGAAGTTCCATAAGCTTTATCTTTGTAATATGGTAGGACTGGTGTTCTACTCATTGAGTTGGTGCTCATATATTTGTATTGGGGATGGGTGTCTCTAGTAGGTTGGTGCCTACAAACACAACGGGGGATTAGTGTCTTTTGTAGGTTGATGCCTACATCATGGGGTGTAATTTATTCATTATTTTGTGAGGGTGGATTTGGATAGTAGCTCCAAGCATCTCTTCTTGTTGTGGTTTTTCCCATTCTAAATTTTCACATATATCTAGTGTTCGTTGCGTGCTTTTATGATTGCTTGATTTACAATAGTTGTTTTGATTCATGTTTCATGTTTGGATATGAAACATGAAAAAGTAAGGAATTGGGGGAATGCGTTCTAAATGCAAAGAACCTAAGATCAATCTCACTTTTCTAAAAGTTTCATTAAGATGCAAATCCATAAGGTATAAAGATTGACTTTCAACCTCAAAGGTGAGCCAATAAAACTTGGATCTGATCCTTTTGAGTCTTAGAAATGAATTGAAAAGGATTTGGAATAATTAACCTAACTGAAATAAATGACCTAATATGAAAAATGCAATATTTTGGAAATGCACAGAGTGAAACTATAGATTGCACGTGGATTTAGGAAGTGTTAGATGATGTGTACATGTCACCAAAAGCTCGATTTGGCATGTGTAGAGGGACTCCGACACCCTTGGGTGAATGTGCCCTTGATGAGGGGTCCTAGAACTGCTTTTACAATCCTTTGATGTTGGATCTGAGCTCTTGATTCTTGGTTGCAAAATTTTAAGAATGTCCTTAATGAATTCTATAATTGAGTTTTTGTAGCTTGATAAATTTTAGGGCTTTAAATACAATAATGGAGAATTTTCCTTCAAACTTTCCTTGATCCTCTTCAAACCTATAACTTGCACATTCAAAGAGGGAGAAAATTTTGGGTCATTTAGGGTCTTGCCTCAATCAAACCCTAGGTAAGTGTTTTCCACTTTCTAAAATGGAAAATGTCAATGATATGAACGATAATAAAAAAGAAGGAATGATGAATGAAAAAAATGTTACAACTCACCACCCTTCAATTGCTCCCTTGAAGGACTGAAGTCATACACATCACCTCAATGATTTGGATCTTGCTTTGCTTGAATGCTTGAATTTTTTGGAGACCTACAACAAGGATTAACCTTCACAAAACAATGAACATGAACACACATAAAATCACATAGAATTTGACATGATATTAAGATCTTGAATTGCTGCAATAAAGCTCTGAAATTCTACTCTTGACTTGCTCAATAGTTCTCTTGATCATAAGTTTGATAATAAATTTTATGTTCCCTTTCAAATGATAAAATAACTAGGTATTTATATGCAATTGTACTAATTTCCCAAAAATCAGATTCCAAAATCCAACACTTGATATTTGAATTTTGGATGTTAAAATTCCACCAACAACATATTTAAATTAGGTCTTGGCTAAGAAGTCTTGGCCCAAATTTCTAGGGCACATCTAGTTGGGAGAAAAAAAACAATTGGATACATTTATTCAATGCTTGTAATCCTTAAAAACGGTAAAAAATAGACCTTGGAATGCATAATTTGGAAAATTAGGAGCTTAATTAATTCCAATAAATTAAGGGGACAAAACATAATAATTTTTTAAGGATGACAATTTTCTACACTACATTTAGCCCCCACTTTAGTGAGAGTATGAACTTACACCCAGACTCACACTAAAGTAGAGAAATATATGTCGAGAGGTTCAAATGTCCAAATATTAAAAATATGGGATGATAAAGGATCAAGGGAGATGGCCAAGCCCCTAGGATCCAAGATCCCATGGAAAAACAACATAAGAACAAAGGACCACACAAATGTGAAATGCAACAAAACAACATACACAAACATACATGTTGGAAAACATGAAGCATACATGATGAAAACACACATGATACCATAAAACATAAAGATGACAATGAAATTAAACAAACACGATGTAAACACAATGCAAGCATGAAGAAGACACAAAAAGAAACACAACAAAACACAGGGTTAGTACTAAAAAGGATTTGAGTCAGTAAGGCAAAGAAACCCCAATCTTAAATTGTCTCAAATACAAAACTTCATACATCGAATAAAGAACATGTTCCATGAGGATTGAAGTTATACACATCACTCACAGAACAAATGGCTCCACTGGAAAACAGGTTATATTATGCTAGGTGTCCATGTTAAAAGGCATTCATGAGTCACATAATAGCAAAGCTCGATATTTTCTAGGTGAATCACAAACTAGGAGACAAACGGGCTAGTAAAATTCAATATTCACTAGGTGAGGCCCCAAGACAAGGTAAAATGAGATACAAACACTAGGTCTACAAGGTGTGTTCGTAACAAGGTGGTAAAAATGGAAAACACACACTAGGTCTACAATTTGTGCCCATAACAACCATACCAAGATTTATACTCCCTGATAACCTTGATAAGGTGCCACACGATGTTATATCAACACTACACTAAGTTCAACTCCCATGAACAAAGTGGAGCAAAAATGACAAGGTTTAACACCATGAAGGATGGATATGCCAAGGTTTAACATCATGGGGGGTGAATATGATAAGGTTTAATGTCATGGGGGACAAATAAGGTAAGGTTTAACATCACAAGGGATGAATATAACAAGGTTTTAAAGCCTCAAGGGATGTTTTAATAACATCACCACAAAAGGTAACAATAAATAAAACTTTTCTTAATACATGAAAGTCACACCTTAGGGAACATCACACATGATATCACCACCAAGAGAGGACTAGTCAAGGGACATAAAATCACACCTTTAGTCATACCAACCATAGTAAAACCACCAAGAGGAGTGCCATATTCCAAGAAAGGTAACACTCTTATGGGACATCAAGTCCAGTACCACCAAAAAGGAGACACATCACATGGATTAAGAAGGCCACACTTTGGTTGAACACACTTCCTAGGAGATGTATGCCATCATCACTAAGAAGGGACTGTTTCCTATACAAACAATGAGTGGGGGACTATATGCCCCCCTTAAAAGGTTAATGTGCTTGCTACACTAATGTTTTAAGGAGATAAAGGGATCCCTTGCTATAAGAAATACTCCTAGGAGATGGCTAACAAACCTCTTTTCCCCCAAGCATAGAGAAAAAGGTGAGGCTAATATGGTGCTCCTTGCAAGATAAAAGATGATTGCATAAAGCTATGTTTATACCTCCATGAATGGTAGTGAATATGCTATGATACTACAAAAAACACATAGCAAGGAGCAAAGAAAAATGAATGTTAAAAAATTATGCATTCAATCTAATCCCCATAAGGATCAAGTTCTCTCAATCTCTTCTTTAAAGCATAACATTCATCAGTAAGATACCCAAGTGTTCTATCATACACACATTAAGACATGTTTGTACTCTTTCCTTTATTATCTTCTCATTAATAGATAAGTGGTAATGTGATAAGTCCTGGGTTGAGAAGTGTTTGTAAGGCTCATTCAATCTTGGTTATAGTATACAAAAAAGGTAACTTCTTAAGTTTATAAGGTTTTTTTTCCATGGTTGACCAACTATTTGATGTGAAGGTGGAGGATCTTGGTAACCTATCCCTTTAGTATCTTTAGATGATGTTTGTTCCAAAAGAGAGTACACTTCATGTTCATTCTTAATATCATATCCTTGCTTATTCAAAATCCTAAAGCCCCGTCCATAAGTTTGTTCCAAGTTAATGGGTGTATCTATAACCTTATGCTCATATGATGAAGGTTTGTTGATGTACTTTCATTGTGATTGTTTTTGATAGGTTCTCCCATGTACATTGGTTATGGTATGTTTTGTGACTTACTTTTAGGGTTTAAAAGAGTGAAAATTTCAAGTGGTGGTTTGGTAGGATGTCGTTGGTATGGAGTAGTAGTGTATTACATTGAAGGATAAAGGCTACATTATTCTCAAGGTTACACAAAGAATTTTCTATGAATTCATGCTTGCTCTCTTCATCTTGACCTATGAAATCAAAAAGACTTGAAATAGGAGATGAATTATCATGATTGTCATTATCAGAATTAGGGTCATCACCAAACACAACTTGAAACATCAACAAAATATTTCAAGGAAATCCAAATTTTTACCAAAACATATATCCATTTTGCAATGAGTTTCAAATTGTTAAACAATAGATAAAGGGAACTCATATAGCAACCCCATATAGAGTTTCTTGATATTATTCTATTAAAAAAAGCTGATTGATGCTTAGATAACATAATTGAGTCACCCAAGGGCATCTAAGTCGTGGTCAAGGGTTTAAAAAGTTCAAAATTTGACTATGTACTACACTATTTAAGAATGCTGATTCTACTTGCAAACAGTTGTAATAGTAAATAAATTTCTAGAATTTGTTTAATGTATCCCAATTTGATGCAAGATACAAGTATGCAATGATGTTGAAGATTTTTGAACAAATTTTGAATGCAAATTTTAGATTTGCAATGCAATAATTGCTTGATACTAATATGCAAAAGACCTGAAAATGATAAATTTTGAATGCAAATTTTGAACACAAACAATGCACTTTATTTCACCAAATTGAATAAATGCAAAAGGCGTTAAGATATGCAATTATTATTTTGAAACTGAGATCTCCAAGTACAGACAAACTGAGTAGACAAAAAAAACAAGTGTGAAAAAGACTGTTGATGCACCTGTACAAGGACAGGGTCGCCCAAGGGCGAATGGGTCCTTGGTTAGGGTTTTGAAAACTAAAAAATTGAATGTCTAAGTTATTGTTTAAGGTTACTATTCCTATCTTCAAACAAGTTTGATAGTGATTATTTTTCTAGAATTTTCTAATGTAATGCAAATACAAAGGTATGACAATTTTGAAACAAAATGACACTTTTTTGTATGCAATTTTGAAATGAAAATCTGATCTAAATGACTGAAACACACCTTAATGCAAGATATGATACAATATAGATGCAATATTTTTGGATTTTTATTTTTATGATGCAAATATGAAACCTTAAATGAGAAATACAATACAAAATGATGCAAAACCTAGATCTAAGGTTTAAAAGACTACCAAATCAAAAATCTATGATGTCAAATGTCAGGCTCACCAAAATGAAACATAGAAAAAGGGAGGAATTGGGTGGATGAGTTCTAAATGCAAGGAACCTAGGATCAATCCCACCTTTCTAAAAGTTTCATTAGGATGCAAATCCAAAAGGTAGAAAGATTGACTTTCAACCTCAAAGGTGAGCCAATGAGACCTGGATCTAATCCTTTTTAGTCTTAGAAATGAATTGAAAATGATTTGGAATGATTAACCTAATTGAACTAAATGACATAATATGAAAAATGCAATATTCTAGAAATGTACAAACTAAAACTATAGATTGTAGGTGGATCTAGGAAGTGTCAGATGATGTGTACCTATCACCATCATCTGATGATGTGTACCTATCACCAAATCTAGATCTGGCATGTGCATAGGGACTCAGTTGCCCCTAGGAAAATGGGTCTTTGATGAGGGGTCCTGAAACTACTTTTACAATCCTCTGACACTGGATCTAAGCTCCTGATTCTTGGTTGCTTAATTATTGGAATATCTCAATGAATTCTATAATTAACTATTTGTAGCTTGAAAATTTTTAGGGCTTTGAATGCAATAATGGAGAATTTTCCTTCAAACTTTCCTCGATCCTCTTCAAATCTATAACTTGCACATTCAAAGAGGGAGAAAAAGTTGGGCCATTTAGGGGCTTACCTCAGCCAAAACCCGAGTAAGTGTTTCCACTTTCCACAATGGAAAATATCAATGATAGGAATGATAATCGAAAGGAAGGAATGATGAATGAACAAAATTCTGCAACTCACCACCCTTCAATGGCTCCCTTAAAGGACTAAATTCATATACATCACTTCAAGGATTTGGATCTTGCTTTTCTTGAATGCTCAGATGTTTTGGAGACCTACAATAAGGGCTATCCTTCACAAATCAATGAACATGAACACACATAAAATCACATAGAATTTGACATGATGTTAGGATCTTGAATTGCTAAAATAAAGTTTTGAAATGCTAGGGGAGAGGGGCCCAAAGTAGGGCACCCTAACTTTGGAGGTCCATGTGGACCAAAAAAATTCTAAAATTTCTCACCATGTCACCCTACCACTTGTGTATCCTTCAGTTTTATTTTTTAAAATTTCAAGAACCCCGCCACCTGTCATGCACCAATTCATCCACAGTGTTTAAAACAGGCCCATTTTTCCCTGTACCCAAAAGAGGAGCCCATCTACCTCCATCATCAAAGTAAAAATCTACATGCATTGGATCAGACAGATGTGTGGATTTTGACAACCTTGCCACACTAAACAACTAGTTTAGAGCATTAATTGCTTGCTGCATCCTTTGTTACCTCCATTGACCAACTTGCCTTACGTGTCCCTCCGCATTTACTCAAACTAACAAGCACATAAATCAGAGATCAAGGTTTATTCAATGCTCTAAATTCTCACTTATCTTGATTAGTCTCATTCCTTTTGTTTGTGTTTATTTTGGAGTGTTCGTTTGGTTACACACCCATACTGGTTCGACTCTCAATGATTTGTTGTTCGACTCTCCACACTTCTTTGTTTAGCTTTGCACTCTCGAGAGATCCCTTTCTCTTTCAGGTGAGGTTTTTAACCTCACTTAGCTTGTACCAGTGTCTTTCAATTCGATGGTATTCTACCATGCACTTATATCATTTTGTTATTTTTTTTACAAACTTTCATTTTGAAAATTTTTCTTGGAAAAAGATTAATACTAGGAAATGTGGGGAGGGTTTCACTAGTTTTCGTTTCATCTATACTCGTCCATGCACTCATAATCTGGTGTTCTTCATTGCACGATGTTTACTCTGCATTGTGCTTTTCATATTTGCTTCCTACTAGGAAATATGAAAAGGGTTCCATTGTTTGGACATCTTTCTATGATAGGGTTTAAATGGTTTTTCATTATTATTAGATTCTTTCGACGAAATATGGAAATGGTTTGATTGGTTTTCTACCATGCACTTGTATTCATGTGTTTTTCATTGCACAAACTTTAACTTTGCACTTTGTTTTTAACATTTGTTTATTATTTCAAAATATGAAAATGGTTTCATTGGTTTTAATATCGAAGATATTCTTGTGTGCACTTCTACTAATGTGTTCTTTGTTGCACAATAATTCACATTGCAAATTCCTTTTTATATTTTACTATTACTATGAAATATTCATAGGGTTTTATTATTTATCATTTTGAGGGTTTTTTCCATGCACTTGTATTTGTGTGTTCATCATTGTACAAACTTTAACTATGTAATTTGCTTTTAATATTCTTTTGTTATTTCGAAATATGAAAATGGTATCACTGGTTTTCATTTCGAAGATATTCTGCCATGCAATTGTATTATTTTGTTCTTCCATGCATAATAGTTCACTATGTGAAATGCTTTTTATATTTGATTGTTACTACAAAATATGGAAAGGGTTTCACTGGTTCATAATTAGAGGGTTTTCTGCCATGCACTTATATTCGGGTGTTCAACAATGCACAAACTTTAACTCTGCAATTTTCCTTTAATATTTGTTTGTTATTCCCAAATATGAAAATGGTTTCACTGGTTTTCATTTCGAAGATATTCTACCATGCAATTCTATTATTCTGTTCTCATGTATGTACATATATTTACTCATTATATATGTAAATATATATATATATGTATATATATGTAATTGTATATGTATATATATGTATATATGGATATATATGTATTATTCTGTTTTTCCTTGCACAATAATTCACTTTGTAATTTGCTTTTTATATTTTATTGTTACTATGAAATATGGAAAAAGTTTGATTGATTCTTAGTTAGTGAGTTTTTTGTAATGCACTTCTATTCATGTGTTCATCATTGCACAAACTTAACTTTGTAATTTGCTTTTAATATTTGTTTGTTATTCGAAAATATGAATATATATATATATATAAATGTATATATATACATATATATACATATATACATACATACATACATATATGTATGTATGCATATATGTATATGTTCATATATATGTATATATGTACACACACAAATGAACTCATGTGTACATATATATATACATGTATGGACTCATATGTGTACATATATATACATGTACACATATGTGTTCATATATATATATGTATATAAACACATATATATGCATATATATATATATACGTATATGTATGTATATATGTACATATATATGAACACATATGTGTACATGTATATATATATATATATATATACATATATGAACACATGTGTACATATATATATATATATGAACACATATATGTACACGTATATATATGTAGATATATATACACATATATAAACTATGTAATGTATATAATATTACACATATATGGTTTCTATGTGCAATGTATATATATATATATATATATACATGTATGGATTTCTATTATGTGTATATATATATATACATGTACACATATGTGTTACAATATATATATGCAATGTATAATATGTATATATGTATATATATGTGCGTATATATGTTGTTACGTATGTAATATGTATTGATATATATATGCAATACGTGCGTACGTACGTGCGTACGTACGCACGCACGTATGTGTGTGTATGCCAATGATGACATATTAATATCGATATAATGTATACGTAATGTATGTGTACTGTATGTGTGTGTTGTGTGTGCGGCAATGATGTTATATGTTCTGTATACGTACGTATGCCAATGTTAAATAATATGGACGTAATATAATATGCTGCACGTAATGTTATTAATAATAATGTGTGTTGATTGTTAATATATACGTAATATGTGTGTATGCATATGACATATATGAACATATATGTATGTACATATAGTCATATATAGACATATATGTATACATATATATATATATGTGTTATTATATATATATAATCATACATACATGTTATAGATATGTATATAGACATGCTCTGTATGTATGTGTGTATATGTATATATGTATATGAACGTATGTATACGTACATATAATAATGTATGTGCATGTATTCATAATAATATTATTATGCATATATGTATCATCATGCGATAACGTACATATACGCATACATGTAATGTTGTAATATGTCGGTGGTATGCCCTGTGTCTGTAATACGTATGCGTGTTTATAATATCGGTATACACACACACATATATGTACATGTATACATATATGTACATATACATATGTATGTATATATACCTATATATATACATGTGTATGTATATTATTATTATATATATACATACATATATATATGCAATATTATATGTATGTGATGATATTATTGTATATATATACATATATACACTGTGTGTATGTATATGTGTGTATATATACACCTATATATACACATATGTGTATGTGTGTATAATATAATATATATATATACACGTAATATTATTGTATATGTACACATATATATGAACATGTATATATGTGTGTATATATATATGTATACAGACATATATATACACATGTGTTATTTATATATGCTCTACACATGTTATTATGTATGTATGTACACACGTGATATATATATACTCAGCATATGATATTATGCTATATATGTGTGTAATGTGTGTTATGTAAGAATGTATGTGCACACACATGAATACAATACATACATATATATATATATATAATGTGTATATATATATATGTACTATGTGTATATATATATGTGTGTGTATATGGTATATACATATGTATGTATGTATATGAATATACATATATATATATCTTTCTCTTGTCTATATATAATATTATGTATATGTCTATACATATATATAAATATGTACATGTATATGAACTATATATCTCTCCTACATATGTATACATAATCTATGTAATGTATATATATATGTATATTTCTATATACGTGTATATATATATGTATATATATACATGTTATATATATGTATACATATACTATATATATATACACCTTTCCTGCCTCTTTCCTATTGTCTTTCCATATATCTCTCTCCCTATATACACACATTATTGATGATGACATTTTATATATATATATATATACACAATGATGTTATATATATGTGTACAATGCTATATGTATGTATATATACATGTGTATATATGAATATACACATCATGTGTTATGAATATATATACATTTATCTCACATGCATACACATGCCTGTAATGTGTCTATGTCTATATGTGTATATATATATATGTATATATTTCTATGTAATATATATATATTATGCACATATGTCTATATATGTATGTATATCTAATGTATGTCTATATGTCTAATAATAATATGTATGTGTATGTATATGTAATATATATAACATATGCATATGTATATATATACATGTTCATATATATACGTGTATATCTATGTCCTAATCTCCCCCCCTGTATGATGGCGTGTCTTAATAATATATACACGTAATGATCTATATATGCACCACATATATATACGTATTGTTATATATATGAGACTCATATCATTATTTACTCATATATCTCATACTCTATATATCTTTATGTATATAACATATATATATATATCCACTTTCTATATACTACTGTTTATATATCTCTATATACAGATATCTCTTACGTTTATGTATATATATATATATAAAAACACATGAGTACATGTATATATATGTATATATATATATGTATGAACTCATATGTGTACATATATGCATATATATATGCATACATATATATACATATATATGAATAAACACATATGAGTTCATATATATGTATACATATGTGTATACATATATGTATACTTACCACTTTCCCAGCAACACAACATTCTAGGAAAATGAATTGTTCAGATGTGTCTCATTAGTCAAATTTCAGCACACAACTATAGTTGCCTTCTTTTTTTCCACTTGCAACCACAAAAAAACAATGTGTTAAGGCCACCATAATTGCCCGAGAAGAAAAAAAGGATTGCACACCATAAATACATACAATCTTTGCAATTAAAGGCATCAAAACAAGTTTTCAAATTTGAAAAATGACACAAATTAAAGACTGCATACCAAACCAACATTGAACATATAACGAGATTTATAAATTCAAAAATGCATTTCTCAATATTTTCCAATTTCAATTTACCATGTCTCACTTCCATATTCATATCTACATGGAGGCAGTGGAAGAAAGAGTAGAAGCAACAACAACATCACACTATACAGTTACAAGTATTCTACTGCTATTAATTCTTTATGCTTGTGAATGCCAATCTATTGTATGCTACGCAAAGTGGGATAGGGGATGGGTTCAATTGGATTTGGTAATGGGACAGTCTTGGCTCTTAGTTGTTCTTGTGACATTATATCTATGAAAATATCGACGGTGATGTAATGCAAGTGGTGATATTTAAGGGGAGTGTGGGTTAAACTAATTTAATATTTTGGCTGCATGTTTTAATACTACGGGCCATTAACAAGCAATATGACTTGTATGTTTGTGGTATTAGATGTGCTTTGAATATTCTATGACATGTAAGCCTACAAATAACTATTTGTGTTTGGGACAAATATAAACCGATTATAATAAATTTTTTGACAGTACAATGATTCGAGTACTCTTGTTGACTTTATGGATAAAAACTGTTTTACAATTGGATATTAAGGTGATCCTATACACCCTATGTTTTGAGGTCCACATGGAGTGCGAGGTGGACCAAAAACCTTAAACATAATTTCCCGCCATGTGACCCTGCTACTTGTGTATTTGCCAATTTTGTTTATTAGAAATTTCTACCACATCACCACCTGTCACGCACTGATTGGTCCATGGTCTTCCTATTTTGCACAAACTTTAACTCTACAATTTGTTTTTACTATTTTACAATTGGATATCTAGGGTTTCTACCTCATACTATTTAAATTGGGTTTTCCATTTATATTCTTTATGCTTGAGAATTGCAATCTATTGTATGCGATGTAAATGTTCAATTCTTAATGCCTAGCAATACCTTTCTCTTCTAAAGGATGTTTTTGTCTAATCCAATCTTAAATTTTTCTTAAATTTCTTCTTTAAACTCTTGTATTATAATACAATGTATGTATATATATATATGTATATGTGTATGTATATATATATATAAATGTATATATATATGTATGTTTATATATCATAGAGATTATGGTATTTTCGAATGAAACTTTGCCATATTGTGTCTTGTTCACTCTTCTTGATCGGTGTGAAAATTCAATACATGTTTGGCTCAACCCATTCTTCCTTCTAAGCCTTGCTGATGGTGAGTTGCAATTGAAAGGTATACACTTTATTTACTATTCTTTGTGTATTAAGCTAAACATTACTACATGTCTTCAATTGATCCCTCCTTTCCTTTGTTCTTGCAACAAGCCAGGATATAGGCGAATGCAACAAGACACATCATCGAGAAAATCCCTACTATAGAGGTGAGGTTTTTAACCTCACCAAGGCTGTACCATTGTCTCCTATCACTTATCAATTTTTTTTCGTACTATTTATTTGATTTGTAATGGGTGTGTTGTCTTCCCTAAGTTGAAGGTTATGTTTTTGTGTCAATGATTTTGATCAAATTTTGTGGTTTTCCATAGTTTGAAGGTTCTCTTTCTTTCTTGGTGCATCCACAATGTGCTCGATGAAGAGTATGGAATCTAGGGTGTTTATGAACACTTCCAAATTTTGTGTTCTTAAACATAGTCACTTTTTCAAGGAAAAATATGATTCTATTTGAGCATCACTTTGACTTTTATGGGTTTAATTTCTTATTTTTCTTTCCTCTCCTGGTTAGCCAAAATTTGTCTTCACTCAATTTCCCACCACGTGACCTTGCCACTTATGCTTTTAATATGTATATGCATATATGTACATATGTATATATGTATATGCATATATGTACATATGTATATATATGTATATGCATATATGTACATATGTATATATATGTACATATAGATATTCATATGTGCACTAAATATTTGTGAAATACAAATCTGTATAATGAATGATTGTGCAGTGAAGAACAAAAAAATACAAGTGCATGACATAATACCTTTAAAATTAAGCATATATGATTGTTCAAAGTTATTGTGTACATACATATATATGAATGTATGCATGTATGTACATAGATTAGTGCATGTACATACATATGGACATGCACTACGTATGTAAATGCACTAATCTATATACATACATATATATGTAGCTACACTAATCAATTGTGAAATACAAATCTGCACAATGAATGATTATGTAGTGAAGAACACATGAATAGAAGTGCATGGTAGAAAACCCTCCAAAAGAGAACCGGTCAAACCATTTCCATGTTTTATAGTAACAATCAAATATAAAAAACTAATTGTAGAGTCAACTATTGTGCAATGAATAACTGAATAATAGGGGATAACATTCTAGGAAACCAATAATAGTTAAAGATACAACATAGTTCAATTATCGCAATTTTTTTTTGTGAAACTTTTTGTCATTATACTTGTTAAATTGACGGTAGATGCAACATGGTTGAATACTTGTTAAAAATATTACATCACAATTCAAACACATAGATACATTAAGGTTTCAATATAAGATTTTTGGTATACTTTAATAAAAGATTTATCAGTGACATAAACATCATTCCATGACTATTTAAGATAAAATTCTTTCAGTGTCCATTGTAAACCTTAGCAAAAAAAATTATATCACAATTCAAAGCCCATGTGATACCACAAACATACAATCCAACAAGAGTACTCAAATCACTATATCGTCAAAATTGTATTATAATTGGTTTATATTTCTCCCATACACAAATAGTTATTCACAGTCTTACATGTCATAGAATATTCAAAGCCCATCTGATACCACAAGCATACAAGCCATATTGCTTGTTAATGGCTCGTAGAATTAAAACATGTAGCCAAAATATAAAATTAGTATAAGCAACACTCCCCTTAAGTATCACCACTTGCATTACATCACCACCAATATTTTTATAGATCCAATGCCACGAGAACAAGAGCCAAGACTGTCCCATCACCAAATTCATTATATTATACATAAGAGGTTGTTGCTATTCATACATTCTATATCAAGTAAATGATGTTTCTAGTGCTATGTACATGACTATATGTGGATTTAGGTGATATTTTTTGTGGTTGTTAATGCATAATTTGTTGTATAGATGTAATTTTTATGTGAAGTGTGTTGTACATTTCAGCCCAATCAAGCAATCACCATAAACAAAGTTTTAGTATAATTAAGTAGATTTACATTTACAAGCAATTGCACTACACTATCGACATGTACATCATATTGCTAAGTAGGCCAATATGCATATCCATTTAATAAACCAATAAACATATCCATTTGATAACAAATAAATGATATAGGAATGTGCATAATGTTGGCAACAACATTTACATAATATAGGACAAAAAATTGTAGTAGCATTTGAGGTTCTAGCATTGAAGAGACTTCTTTTTCAAAAGAGCATTTTAGTGTTAAACTCTATTTCTTTATACTTTTCAAATTGACGGTATATGCAACATGGTTTAACACTAAGAATGCTTTGGTGAAATGAAGCCTCTCCAATACAAAACCGAACCATTATGGGTGCGTAACCAAAAAACACTCCAAAATAAACACAAACAAAAGGAATGACAATGATTGGGATATGTGAGAATTTGGAGCATTGAATGAACCTTGATCTCCGAATTACAGGCTTGTCTAGCCGAGTAATTGCGGAGGGACGTGTAAGGAAAGTTGCTCAGTGGAGGTAACGAAGGAGGCAGTGAGCGATTAATGCTCTAAGTTGGTCATTTAGGGTGGCAAGGTTGTCAGAAGCCACACATCTGTCCAATCCAATGCATGTAGATTTGTGTGCTAACTAAGGAGGCAGATGGGCTCCACTTTCGGGCATAGTGAAAAATGGGCCCGTTTAGAGCACCATGGATGAATTGGTGCATGAAAGGTGGGGGGGTGATCGAAATTAAAAAAAACAAAATCGACAGATGCACAAGTGGTAGGGTGACATGGTGGGAAAATTTATCTGGTTAATATCAAGATATTGCAATCCCCAAGAACAAAAGTAAACAACCAACAATTGAACTATATCTTGTAGTTTGGAATATACATAAAAAGTAGCCACTAATTCATAGAGTTGTAGGGATGGTCCCTCCCAACATCAATCAAGCATGCCAAGAAAAACATCTGAAGATGTATTCTCGTCTCCTAATTTTGCATTTTGCATTTTCGTTACATGATTTGTATTTGTATTTGTAAATTGAGTGCAACTTACATGCAATTGAACAATTATTTCCAACAAGAAGTGGAGTGCAACCTACATTTGGGTTGAGAGTCAAACTGACATCAACAACAACAAATAGAGGGATGTATATGTTCAATATTTCCCGAAACAAGGCATGGTTCTCCGGTAATAGGTTCATAGGACTACTTATCTGTCTTTCTCGCTGCAATGACCTATGGGCCACCTTGATTTCTCTTTCATTCCTATCTCGTTTCTTTTGAACTCTCTCTTGCTCCCTCTTCCACTCTATTTCCTTCCTATCTTGTTTCTTTTGAACTCTATCTTGCTCCCTCTTTTGCTCTCTTTCCTTCCTATATTGTTTCTTTTGAACTATCTCTTGCTCCCTCTTCTGCTCTCTTTCCTTCCTATCTTGTTTCTTTTTAGCTCTCTTCCTCCCTCTTCTACTCTCTTTCTTTGCTGAAATCTGCATAGTAATTTAGCATTTGTGGTATGGGAAATGTGGCAGGTGGAGATGGAAATGAATAAGTTCCTTGGTCTTCTTCCCACTGTAAGACAATACCCAATTTTCATTAGTACAAAAAAAAAAATATATGACTAAATAAACTACTATAAATTACTATAAATTGCATATAAATGACTAATTTTGGTCACGTGACCATTAGTAGTTTATTGCTAGTCATTTATAATGTGACCAAATTTATGACTAAACTATTTTAGTCATTTATCTAGTCATTGATTTAGTCATTGATTTGGTCATTGATTTGTTCATTGATTTAGCCATTGATTTAGTCATTTATTTAGTCGTTAATTTAGTCATTGATTGTTGTTAACTGGTCATTTATTTAGTCATGGTAGTGATTTATTTAGTCATTGATTGTTGTTAATTGGTCATTTATTTAGTCATTGCAGTCATTTATTTAATCATTTATTTAGTCATTGTAGTCATTTTAGTCATTGTAATAATTTATTTAGTCATTTATTTAGTTATGGTAGTCATTTATGAACTAATAAAAAATTAAATTGAAACAATCATAAAACTTTAACAAATCTGCTCAAAGGATTGAAACAACAATGTTGGAAAATAATTCACTTATATTCAAATTGTATATAAAATATGTTACAAAAAACTCTATATATAGAGTTTTGAAGATAGAAACTTCTGAAAACATAGCTGTTGGAAAACAAGCCAACTTGGATTCAAGGTCTAATAAATTGAGTTCGTTGCTGATTTTGTACTCCTGTCATTTTGTATTCCTTGTTCTGGGATGTGTTCTCTGTAATGGCATTTCTGGACCACTATAAATGTAACCAATGGTGATTTTCTTAGTCTAGGATTTTTTTATGATGGCCCTTCATCAACTCATGTTTTAGGTTGTTCAGCCCACCCTAGAGCTTCAAAAGCCTGAACATAACACATGAAGAAATTTTTTCAGTTAATATTTTGTATAATTTATAAGGCATCAAAGTAAATTGACTTTGTTAAACTAGATTTGATTAAAACCCCCAATTTGGTTCTTCATGAACACGCGATTCAGAGAGCCTGGTTCTACATGCTTTTACATAGATGCATATCTAATCTATTCAATAGTGAAAATTTTCCAACATACTTTTATTCGACATACATAATGGCATGTCTAATCTATCCAATAGTAAACATTTGTCACATGATTCTAAAAACAAACCTTTTTCAAGGCTCCCAAATCATTTTTAAAAA
Organism: Sequoia sempervirens; assembly: GCA_007258455.2. Lineage (NCBI taxonomy): Eukaryota > Viridiplantae > Streptophyta > Pinopsida > Cupressales > Cupressaceae > Sequoia > Sequoia sempervirens. Next base: position 1,537 of record VDFB02282507.1, on the reverse strand, counting down.
CCATCTCAAATTGACCATCACTGACACCATCAAAGATCAAAGAACTAGACCATTACATATGCTTAAATCATTAATGATGTAAAAAAGAATTGAATTTACTTCTATGCCACTTAACATTAGAAACACTTCCTTGATAGAAACTCAAAACCCTTAGAAATCATAAAGCACCCAAATTGATTGACTTAGGGCCTACATCAAATATTAACTAGGAAGATCAATCTAAGCATTCAAACAATGTATGTTTGGTGACGGTGAATAAAAGAGATAGGGCTGAATCCCCCATTGCACAATCAATTCGATAATACCTTTCAAAATGCACAGTCAACAATAGTGATTTCCATGCCCATAGAAATGGAATTTTGGTGTAAGTTGTGGGAAATCCCTAAGCACTAAGCATCGAGCTAGGCCTTCTTTTGTATCTATCTCTGCCACTTCTTTCCCAGCTTGTGCCCATGCAAGTTTAGAAAGAAAGCACAAGGCTTGCTTCACTGCATCTTTGGCGAGTTGGAGCTTGTAAATAAGGTTTCGACAAGGGTTTTAGAGTATGTTTATAATCATATTTATCAAGATCTTTTCACTCTCATATTTCCTTGACCTAAGCTGAAAGAATGCCTGATATGACTTCAACAGCTTCACCTCGTAAAAGAATATGCTTTCCATCCTCTACCAATTGAAGGACCAACTTCCCACCTCTCTTTGATGCATAATTCACAAAAGGATTGGGTAAATTTAGACAACCACCCAAACTACAAGATATTTAAAGCATCCAATAAAAAGGAAACCATAAATACATTCACATGTATAGGCAATTATGCATATGCATAAAAAATAAATCAAATAGAAACTACAAAGAGAGATTGGTATCTAATTATAACTAGATGAAAGCACCCTCCATGTGCTCAATTCCAACCTAAACCTATCATGAAAAGAGGATTTTACTTGGTGAGCAACTAAATGGGTTTTCCCAAGCTTTCTGGCCCAATAAGGTCCCAATGCATAGTGGGCGCTTCCACAGACAAGATCCTGAAAGGTGAAGAGAGAATGTAATACACAAGTAAGATTCCAAGAGACTAGAAACGAAATCAATTTCACAAATTCTCAAGTTAAGAGCTGAGGAGTAAGATAGTTATCACATAAATACAAGAGTTTGTTATCAGAGAAAACTCACCCTATTCTAAGGATCAAAGAAAAATCAAGATCTCTTCAAGCTCAGAGGAAATTTATGTCAAACTTTAATTCAATGTTAGGGATTGTTTTTTTCTACTTTCCTCACTCCTCCAAACTCTTCCTCGTTGGAATTCAACTTTCACTTCTCCAATTCAGCGAGTTGCAAACTATAAATAAGGTTTCAACGAGGATTTTAAAGTATGTTTATTAAAATGAAAATTTTCCCACCTGCCCCAATTTGCCCACTCTTCTCTTTTTTTCCTACTAAAAACAATTTTAAAATGGAATTCAAAGTATATTATAATATTATATAATATTAATAATATAATATAAATATTATATAATATTATATAATATAATATTATAATAT